>JAHWFP010014882.1:75055-113446 GCA_023313725.1 Lithobius niger | reverse complement strand
CGCTACAACTTAACGCCCCTCTTCCCACGCCGACAAATTAGACGTTAAAGACTTATAACGGACAAAATCGTACACTAAAGTTATTTAAGATTTGGTAAGCCTCTATTATTGGTAAGCCTTTATTGTTAAGCCTTCATTATTTATTGGTAAGCCTGGATTGTTATTGGTAAGTCTTTATTATTAGTATGGATTATTTGGTAAGGCTTTGTTATTTCATTGAAATAACGTGACCACGATTCGAACCAATGAACTGTGGATCACAAAAGTGAGGTCGCTGTCCTGTATGCCATCTGTCCAAGCCTCATAACTGTAAGTCCATTGTGTGAGCCCACTGCACTGAGACTGAGGTTGGCGCTAATGACCTTGCTGTCGACGCGTCATTCAGCCTCATTCTTCCCCCCCCCCCCCCCCACCCATTGTAAAAATTACCGAATCTTAGCTATTTGTAATGAATGATTTTCGCTGCTGTGGTTTGTTTACTCCTATACTATAGCTGTAAATTATATAGGAGTAGCCTGCACGAAGGGACCACATTGAAGATGATAGACTAAAATAGCTAAGAATAAATACATACATATACGATTAGGATACGAAAAAGACATCGTGCAACACTACGTCATGTAAATCCAGCTGAAAATTCAAACAGTTTCTTGGACGTTGCGTAACTTCCAATCACCGTGCTGTCTGTAAAAGGTCATGCTCACCCCCACAGGGCTGCCAGAAATTGTTACGCTGCCTTTCCGCCTCCCCCCCCCCCCCCCCCCCCCCCCCCCAGAAAAAAAATGGAAAGAAAGAAAATGACAATGCATTGACAATATTTATTGGTGCGTTGTTGGTTTTACTTTGCTGATCTAATGGTGAACAATTCTAGATACTTCACAAAAATGGGAGGGGAATGTAAGTATATAAAAAAAATTAGCCATGTTACGCCTTGAACCTTGTGTGCCTTGAGTCTCTCCCTCCTTCAACTGCGAATCACACTAAACAAGTTAAGTGTGGCAGTATACGCAGTATATTATTGACATAAAGGAGCAAGTTTCTGGACTGTGAAGAATATGAATTTGGCGGAATGGCTGAATTCGCCTGCCGTTACGAGTCAAGGGCGCGTTTACCCAACGACACGCCTTGGTATTCTCGCAACTAAAATTTAATCGCTATGGCAAAGATGTCGTTGCCATGGTAATAACGCTACCTGGATTAGCAAAATCCGACATCGTTCGCGTAAATGCTTGCAGTCTTATAATCCGTGATGATAAGATGAAGAATTCTTCCTGACAAAACAATTTCCCAACCGTTTCTGAACTCACATTATTAAATGTTTTCGTTTCGAACCGGCAGAGCACAAGCCGCCGCCATGTTAGATTTGCAAATGATTTCTAGCTTCTAGCTGCTAGAGAATGCAAAGGCGAGTCGCGGTGTAAACGCGCCCTAACGTTTCAATCAAGCCCTCTGCGGACAGAAGAAAATTTCCCGCGAACCGATGCGTAACTACCTGCGTACAAGGTCAAAATTGCTTCAATCGTATATGGTTGGTGTTACGTTTAAGACCGATATTGAAGTCTTTTCTACATCATACTGCGTCGCCGTGCAGCCGCGACCAGCCTAACGACAGCCGAGTTATTGCACTTGGTAATCCAAAGACTAGGGATCAGTATATTCTTTATTTCTTTCAAAACGCTTCCCTGCGCCAATGAATACCAAAGTGATCCATTTGTCACTGCACACCAGGACCGATCTGGATTATTCCGAAAATTCGTCTTTTTTAATTTTAATTTTTTTAAGATCTCAAATGCAATAACACATCGAAACGCCACACTTGAAAAGACTTCAGAAATTTACATAATGACGATTGTCAATAATAATGTGTACTCCTTGGTGAAAGGTAAAGGAGCAGGGGCATTATCGAGCTTGTGGGTTGTTACCAAGTGATAACATCCCGCCTCCTCGATAATACCCCGCTTGGTCGATAACACCCGGGGGACCTTTTCGTTGTATAAATGCGCAACTTTCCGCGGCTTTTGACTCGTGCATATACCAACAGGAATACTCGGCAAGAAAAGTCTGGTTTTCTTATTTTAACATGACACTATAATAATCTTTCTTCGGCGATCTACTAGCATAAATTATTATAATTTTTACCGCTTTAGTCTTTTATAATTTCGATTTCATGGTAATTATTAACAAACGATTCCAATTTAGTACGTGCAGACACATTGAGCCCTCTATCGCCCGATTTTAGCACTGCGTAGTTGTCGTGTGGTGCATAGGCCTAAAACCGGAAGAAGATGCTGAACTGAAGATGAATTCTCATTGTGGAGAAATAATTTTATGAACTAATGGAATGGTAAGCTAGTAAATGGTGTTAGTTCAGTCTTAGTTTATAGAGGGCGCCATGTGTTTTATGTGAGCATTTCTACTCAGTTTTTAGCCTAAAATTAAACCAAACTAAACGAAACCAGCGTGTATATAATTATTACTTAGCCAAGCTTAGTTGTAATTTAGTTTACTTTATATTTGGGCTGAAAAATGAGAAAAAAATTACCAGATGAAACACGTGGCGCCCTCTGAAAGCTCGGACTGAACTAATAGGGACGAATCTAACGTGTTTCAATAGGGACTTTTTAGAGTTACAAATTTTTCTCCCAAACCCTATAAATTCTTGATATTAATAAACATGAAGAATGTTTAGTCCTTTTGTTATTATTTATTTTGAATTAGAATATACTCCAATAAAAGGGCCTTTTGCTTTCGTGGCTTATAAGGCTAAAAAAGTTTTCGCAATCAGCCGATAACCAGACTAACTCATGCTAATTAAATTGAAACTGTCCTCCTCGCCCCATATGCTGGCTATAAAATTGCAAAATATTAGCATTCGTTAGTAATGTGTCGTTACAGGCTTCGCATGAAAACCATAACCATATTATCGACAAAAGTTTTACGGCTATTACAATAATAAATAATTAATCCAATTTACTCAGCAAGGACGTATAGGATGGAATCGGAAGAATTGTGAGCCACTAACAACGATCCAGGAAGGAGTTAAGAGGGGTTGTTTAAGAAAGGTGTGAAGATGCTCCTGGGAGAGTCTAGAACGGAAGGCCAAAGAGGTAGCATTGACGGTATTAAAACACAGGGCATTCCAAATGTGAGTCACCCTGTCAGAAAAGAAATTCTTTCTGCAATCCAGGCGAGCGGGGGAATGCAAAGTTTCCAGTTATGTTTCTTAGTACAGACAGTGGTCGGGGTCAAATCGAAAAAAAGTAAACGGACGTCAAGTAGCTGGTGGAGAATAAGTCATAATAAGGTCGAATCTTATTATCTTCGAAGTTCGAGTAATTCGAGCCCAAGAAGGTCAAGGAGAGGTGAAGACGAATCTGTTGCTATATACTGAGCATATCATGTGTGAATAATTTTTATATATGATAGCTAATGTTTCCGAAATACCTTGTTGGTTTACTTACTTAAATCCAGGATAGAACGCAGGTATAGAACGAACGCATGCAGAAAATGTGAGAATTGCTTGGCTTTACTCCACCCGTCACTAAAACCAAATAAAACTGTCTTGGCAAATAAGAGCCAAAAAACAGCAAAACAGCTACCTTCCAACGAAAAAATCTACAAACTTATACTTTGACAAATGTACAATTTTATCCGTCTGATTTTGCTTTTTATGTTGTCAATATCACATTTTATGCTGAGAGTACATTCTCATGCAATAGTTGGTGCCAAATAAAAACACATGCAGTTGGCTGGAATGCACCACCCAACGGCACTGACGAGAGTTTTATTTGACCAGGAGGATACATTTTAAGCTCAAAAGTGGTATTAGTAGCAATGTATATGCAAATACTACTTCTCTCTCGTGCGTTTGGATGGATGTAAGTTTTGGATTTGAAAATGGCCCCGAAGAGTATGGTGACATGGATAAACAATGAGCTAGAAACGCCAATTTCACAGATTTCAATGTCAGTGCTTACAAAGAAAGTCATCAAAACAGCCATTTTGAAACAGTAAAATATGCAATTCTGGCTCGTGTGAATTCGGATGTTGGCTAAGGCAATAGAATTTTCTCTTTTCTATATAAAATGAAGTCTGTCGCTCCGGTTCTAAAAGTTAATGGAATGTTCCTCGTGCCGATAGGCGGACAATCCTTAGAAAATGATGGTCGACCGAAGGGAATGCATTAGTTTCAATCTGGCGTGCGTTTGTCCCGTGGCCACGGTCGATACCTTCCTCCCCTCTCACTTCTTCTTCTTCTCCTCTTCCGTATTCAGCGAGAATGAATATGTCCGCGTCGGGTTTTGTGTGCAAAGTCAATATCGAGGAGTCCTGGCTTGTATGCAATGGGCAAAATCCAAGAAGCAATAACTCCGCCACAGGATAGCAAAGCCCAAAAATGGCATTGTCACCAGCGCCTGTTTACAGGTCGAAGAAAGGAAAACTTGCAAGACCGCAGGAAGACCCAATCCAAAGTGAGGCTTTGTCGTTTCCTGACAAGTACCAAAGGCAACTCCGGTACCGGCTCCTTTTCTAAATCACGACAAATTCATTTCTTATGCGGAATGGAATCAACCGGTATTGATTTTTCTAATAGGAATTTTCAAGAATTTTATTAAATTTATAAAACGGTTATTAGATATTGATTTTCGTATGCCCAATGCGCTCACAGACACAGCATTGTTTGGATAAACCGTAAGTTAAGAGGAAAAAGGAGTTTTTTAATTTACATATTTTAAGATTAGGTTCGATTTCTAAATCACAACAAATTCATTTCTTATGCAGAATGGGAAATCAAAAATTTTATTAAATTTGTAGAGTGAGTATTTGTTAGAAATTCATTTCCGTATGTCCAATGCTCTCATATATACAATAGGCTTGCTCTTTGGGATAACATAACAAAATGACGATTTTGTAATGACCTAAGTAGTAAATTCTAATAAATTAATTTATTATATTAGGCAGAATGGGATCAAATGGTATTGGTTTCTTTATTAGTAATTCAAAAATATATTAACTTTGTAAAGTGGGTCCTTATGGCAAGTCATCGTCATGTAGCTAAATACACTAAATAAGGGTTTGCTGTAACTATTCCATTAAACAGAAATATTTAGTTGAGTAATATAGCTTTCCACTCTATCCTTCAAAGAACGGCTTTCAACTCTTAAGACTGAGTGTTAGAATTGTGACCAGTATATGTTAGAACGCTGTGAATAAATTAAACTAAATTAAATTATGCTGCAATAAATGTAAAAAGAAGTGTTAGGTACATTTTAACAAACCGTAAATCACAAAACGCATTCCATAAATCACCAATGAAAGAACACCGCCTTGTTAATAACTCTCACAACTCAACCTTCACCTTCGCCTCTGTGATGTGACGCGCAGTGGCAACCCGGACCATGAGGTTGGCACTAATGACCTTGCTTTCGACGCACCATTGAGTCTCATCCCCCCCCCCCAAATATTGAACCATATTTTTTTTCGAAAAACATAAATATGTATACTTTTAACAATTATCGTAAAACTATGGTACAATGGTAATTTATTTCCAGTTGGTTCACCCTTATAAAAGTGTTGATGCAGTACCACGTCGAAAATTGTTCTGGCTGTACCCTACTAAGCATCTGAAGCGTTATGACAGAAAGTGTCCGAAATCAAATTACCAGGTATTTGTACCATAATTTTACAGTGACATTTTTAACAGTGATAGAAACAATTATTTTTAGAAAGCCAAGTTACTAACTCTTTGGATTGCTCAAAAGATTGCGAGTTCAAAGGTCGAACTTGTTTCTCAGTGTATTTGCAGGTGTAGCTAAGTTAAAATCCTTTAAATCCATGCTAAATTGCAAATTCCAGTTTCCCGAAAATATAGCCAAATAGTTCTAACCAAAATCGACTATTTTGAGCAATTTAATACCATAGTATGCTAACCGTTGGGTTGAAAATGCGTAAACCAGCAAGGAAATGGTTTTCTATCTAGATCACCTGGTTTTATTCAAATTTGTGAAAATCCAAGACAGCTGCAGAAAGAGGTTTCCAAAAACGATTTTTGGCTCTAACTTGAAAAACTGTTCCTCAAATTAGATATAGGCAACACAAAAAAATCGCTTACGTTGCAGGAAGATTGTGACAACTTTATGGGTTTACGGAAAGTAGCGTAAAGGTTACTTTTAGTAAAATGACACACAAGATATTGGGGATTATGATCTCGAAACGTTATTTACGCCATTAGGTGCCATGGGGTGCCATAATGTTTACCTAGGTCAAAGGCAGCGTTCGATTAGCCGACACAAGTTGTACGATCCAGGGGCACTGCCAAACGACAATCAAAGTTATGACTTTGTTAAGGATGTTCACACAGCCAAACATATTGTGGACATCAGTTGTATTATTTCTACAGAACCACTGGGACAAATTAAGAATTGTATTATTGAACCAATACTGTGAATAACTATCATGCTTTAAATTCCTGTCTCGCTAAAGTGGACTAATTTATATAAATCCTTCCCCGTGAATGTTGAATAGCGATTTCCACGTGACGTGTTTCAATATGGCGGGAATGAATGAAAGCATTTTTGTCCAATGTGCTTTTTTTTAGTGTTTTTCCTCTCATTTTCTATTTTTTTTTTGTAATTAATATTCTTTTTTTTTAAGATCCGACTAAAGAACCTGTCATTATTTATCGCCCGGGGGGGGGGGGGGGGAAAGGGGAAATTGGAGGGGGGGAGCAATGAATTTTTTTTTAACTCTCTCGAGGAGGGATCATAAATTTGTTAGGTCTCGTCAATGAGGAGGAGCACTGAAAAAAAAACACTGACCAAACTAGAGGAAAATGTCATTTTTGAACTTCAAAAATGACACTTTCAGCAGTCAAAATTTCTAATAACTCAGCCTCAGACATCCCTACGGCTAAGTACTTGAGCTTCTGTACAAGTACAGCAACTGTGAAAGTTCAGTTTTTTTCAATAATCTTTCTAGAACAGCCTTGCCTCCTAGTTCCTTGCCTTTTTCTGTGTTTCAGGAGCTGACAGGGGGTGGACATACAAGCAAACAGTGCATTAATCATATCGTATGAAACTCGACACAAGATGGATGTAAGGAACATCGGTGTTTTTTTAGAACATTTTTAACCAAACGTGTCTTTTCGTTAAAAACGAGGCACGTTTTTCCTTACGGCAAGTTGTAACTTGTCGTTGCTGAGTGCTACTTACTTAAAGGCGCCCGTACCCCATTTCGATAGCGTTGCCCATATTCTAAACACAGCAACCACGTTCCAGATTCTCCGTCACCCAATAGGCTGATGTGGGTCACGTGTTCTCGTTTTAGTTATGAAAATCGCGGTGCAGCTGCAAATAGTGCTGTTCCATTTTTAATTTGCCGCTATTTTGTTTATATTGCTCGAAGATTCTACGGTGCTCGAAGATTAGGAGTTGAAAAGGTGAAAAGACGCCTTTAACTTGAGAACAGGCGATCATTTCCAGACAACCTCAATAGGCACACGAAAAGTGCAGTATTTTTTTTTTGGGGGGGGGGGGAGGAACCAAGATTTATTCTAAGGGTTTCGAATGGATGGTTTCGACAATTTGGTGGTTACATTTTTATTTCCTTTTCTCCCCTCCCCCGGGCCATAAATAATGACTGGCCCCTAAGGCCGGAATTTAGTTTAAATGGTAGAAAATTAGAAATAAAAGTATTGCGTGACTGTTTACACGTTAAAAAGTAAATTGCATCATAGCGAGATTTAAAGGCATTAAGTGCTGGAGGAGAAAGAGGGCAAAGCATTCCAAGAATGGGCCAATCTTACAGTAAAGAAAACTGGTAACGGAGTTCAGTGTGAAGAGACAGTACCCCAGACGAAAAAAGGATGACTACGATCTGGTCATTTGGTATTTTCGGTATTAAAAAAGAGTAGGATCAAGGTCTGGATGATGTGTAATTTGGTAGGTACGGTAAGTATCATGTCGCCCCGATGAAAGCGATCCTGGATATAGTGGATATGGTAGGATGAAACAGAATACCTCTATTCATTTAGCAAGACGCCTTTGACAGGTTTCAAGCCGATTTAGGGAATAGAGGTTAGCACGTTGCAGACTTGTGAAGAGTTATCAATAAGAGGCGAACTGAAAGTTTTAAATAAAACGATACACAAGAAATGTGTGAAACGATTAAGAACAAAGTATGCCTTCTGAAAGACTTTAAATAGGCCTGTGATATTTTAAGTATGCAGAGTGGTTTTTGTTCAATTTAGAGGGTTAGAGAATTAAATTGTCAAATATACTATTGTGGATACTTTTTTTTACACTGGTTACGATTTGTGATTTTATTTAAGTCGCAAGATTTCAAGGCTTTTTTCACGTCGTCCTTTGCAGCCACTGACATCCCTCAGGTTTTGCAGTTATTCCAACGTCAGTGGCATTTGACTGGCAGAACCGGGACGGGACATTCTTTGCAATGGGACTCGTCGGCGCTGAAACGGAAATTAATCACGCTGACAGCGGGTGACACAACTGGCTCAATGGGAAAACTTACCCATTTCAAAACGCGTAATTTTGCGTCAAGAAGAAAAAATCGTTACAAAGATGCTCTTGGTATTGTCCCAACTGAAACGGAGGAATTTGCTTGTAATAACTTATATTCCGAATGAAATTGGATGTTTTTGTCATTCCTACGCACCCTTTGCTGCTTTTAATGGAGCTTAATCGCCAAATCTCAAGGTACTGGAAAAGAAGGATGATCATTTAAATGCGTTGGCCGACCGCTTCGCTGGAATGTGGGGCGCTTCTGTGGTGATGGCAAATGCTGGACAAGCCTCACTATTGTCGGGGTGAAGTGACGCGTGCACCATCATTCTTTTGCGTTTGTCACACACGTCACATTGACATTGTAGCCGCCTCTGAAAAATGTATAAATTAAAAGTACTAAAAAAGGTTACTGATGCAAAGGAATTTCAATTTAAGCCGATTTGACGGTGTGTATTTCGCGTTATCAATTTAGGAATTTATAAAACCAGTAGCTGTTCACCCGTCAAAAAGGACGGTATTGATGGGATGTAACAGATGTACATTATTATTATTATTGTATTATTATTTGTATTATTGTAATTATTTATTTGTAAACTTTAAATTTTGTATTTAAAAATCTTTTGATTTTGAATTTATGTGCAATTTTTCGCCCGCAGTTTTCGGGATACTCGGTGGTTTAAGGCAATTCCAGCCGAGACGAAGACTCCAGAAGGCGAGAGAGACAATTTTGTCAGTTAATTCCAATCGGAAATTTCTACGATCTTTTACAATCGACATGAGCACGAGGCATCGCACATCACAGGGCCCTTCACTTTCTTAAAACGTCAGAGATGGGCTTGACGCCAGGCGCGAACCCAGTCCTCTTGCATGTGAGACTGTCGTTCTAAACATTCGGCTACCCTGATCCCGTTCTTTTGAAAGACTGTAGTATGGTCGTATGCTTCACCTATGCACCGCTAGTGTTGACTTCTTCAGACCTAGTTGTCCTTAGGTTGTGTACTACCAATCACCCTACTTTCAACCCATAGCTAATCAGCTCTTTCTCACAAAAACACTTTCAATGAATTGCCTGACTGACACTGGTCGTAGCATTAGGTTCGCACCCTAAGTTTTGGCTGCTATATTTTCAAAATGATCGTTGCAAGTTGTAACAGTTTCCCGATTAAGCTTTAATCGTCCTCATTTTGAAAGCGAAATGGCATCTTAAATGTGTAAGATGTTCGTTAATTCAAGGTTTGGTTTGTTGTCGGCCATAAGAGAAGGAATGAAAAAAGACGCTTCTTTTTGTAAATCAATATCGTATATATTTCTGTAATAATGTAAAAGCTGGATATATACCCTTCCTTAGACTTTAAAATACGGGATAAATATCGCTTATTTAGAACTGTCTGATGATTTGGGTTGAGTAATTTCTAGTAAAAAAGCCAGCTGCATAAACTCGTCGATTTCTGCTTATAGGCAGTTGCACGGAGAGGCTTCCCATTTACAGGTTGGTAACCTTCCAAATCGTGTCTTCTCTCCCACCCTTCCTACCTTCCAAGACCCTGAATAAAAATGTTGACTTTCCACAACAAGTCCAAAAGTAGTCTAATCCCCCCTCCCCTATCCCCCCCCCCCCCAAAAAAAAAAGCTATTCTGCTATTTATGCATATACGGAGGCCCGTTGATGAGTAATCTGAAGCTATATAAACTAGTAGTCCACATATAGACATTAGACAGGTTACTAATCGTGTAGAACGCGTGCCACGTTTCATAGCCTGTTTAGAAAAGAAAAAGTTCTTGAAAAGATTCAGATGTTTTTTTTTACAATTTGCGATGTGATGAATGCAAAAATCGTTGTGATACAATAAATGCAAAGATTTTTTTGTTATGATGAATGAAAATATGACTTTTGATACGATTAATACAAAGAGAGAGCACGTCAGGCCTCTTCCTCCAACTATAAGTCAACACTTACTTACAATGAAGAATCTTCCAGAAGCTAAGCATTTTTTTTAGGTGTATAGGCCTAATAGATTTTAAAGTTAGCATTGTACTGATCACTTCAAAATCTTGCCAAAAATCTTCTCAAAAATAACTGAAAATGCTGTATTTTAGGGTTTAGGTTTAGAACCGTGTCCTTTTTCAAGTTTGGTCACGGTCTTTTCTGATCATCCTAATTCCCTCTTGACAGAACCTTACAAATTCAAGCCCTTACCCTCTTTCCCCTCCCTTCGAAAGGACTTGAAAAATTATTTTACCCCTCCCCTAATTTCGTTCGACACCGACCAGCAGCTATAAATCTAAGGAAAATTGGAAATTAAGCTAACAGCGAAAATCATACACTAGAAATAACGTAGTTCAGTAAGCCACCTTTATGCTCTTACGTTTCGTCGGAGTGGCATGACCCGGATTCGAACCAGCAGCTATAAATAATAGCCAGGCCCTTACGCGCAGATTAATCTCATCCAGACACGTGCACAAGGACGGCAGCATCACTTTTATGATTACTGACTTTAGTGGTAATACCACTGATAATTGATGACAAGTGGGAATACCAGGTGAATTTTTTCAGCCTTGGTCCCTCCATCTTGTTTTTAATGCAATGTGGTATTTTCGTTCAAATACCATTCGACCCTAATTTCAATAATTGTTTCTCAATCATTGGTTATATTCCGAAGCTCATAAAAACACCTCGTATGGCGCTCTGTTTTTTTTTTCAGTTCGGAATGCAGCTCGTGATAATCTAAAAATTATCGTTATTAAACTCGGGGGGGGGGGGATTGAAGCTTTATGCGCATCGACAGCTGGGTCATTAGCACCAACCTTACTCACAGTGCAGTGGTCCGGGTTGCCACTGCGCCTCACATTACAGAAATGTTAAATAAACTCCCAAGTCCACATCATATTGTATATCTGTACTTCCTGCAAAGATATTAAAAAATAAAACCGGACAGGAGGACAAACTCATCGCCCGACTGACATGCCAAGTCTCGCAGAAAGTGAAAATGGCGACGAACATCTACAAGTAGGCTAAGTGACGGACCGTGAGTGCCGTTGACACCACTGACAAACAAGGCAGGATAACCACCCCCAAAAGGAAGCAATGAGTAAGATTGGTGTGACCACCACACAAACAGGATAACACCACCTTTTCTCGGGTAAGCCGACTGCATTTCCTGGACAGACCTTGAGGTCGTGTGGTATTACTGACTGACAATTGTCCGAAACAGTTATAAAATATGGTTCTCAGCAGTAGCCCTACAGCTTTTGTCGATAATACGGCTAAGCCGGTAACCTGCCACGAATCCTGTAACGAAGCCTAACACGAGCCTGTAACCTGACACGAAGGCTGTAACCTGACATTAAAACTTAGGACTGCTAATTATTTTGCAATTATGTACCGAGCGCAAAGCGAGAGGCACATAGTTTAAAATTAATTAGCAAGAGTTATAGTTTTAGTTTGGTTACAAGCTGAGTAAGAAACTTTTTTTAGCCGTATGATCCACAATAGCTATACTGGTGTTTTATCATGAGTACATTCTGGTTCAAAATAAATAATAACAAACGGACTAAACATTCTTAGTATTTATTAATATTTATAATACGTTTATAGCTTACCGCTCTACCACTTCATAAAAGTATTTCTCCACAACGACAAGTCATCTTCAGCGTGTGTGTGTTGGAGGCTTCCTCCGGTTTTAGGCCTACTCACCGAGGCAAACCACGCATTACCAATCGGCCGAGAGAGGTCTTTGTCTGTCTGAACGTACTAAATTTGTATTGTTTACTAATAATTACCATGAGATCGAAATTCTAAAAGACTAACGCGGAAAAAATTAAATGATTTATGCTAATAGGGTGAGTGGGGTAAAACCTGGCCGGCTAAGCTGTATATCCTTCGTTTGCTCGTAGAAGTTCATGCAGTTCGTTCCGTTGCCAAAAGTGCTATTAGCATTGGTTTATATTGCGGTTAAACCTAGCCAAAAGCTCTTACAAAAGATAGAAAACTAACTAGTAAATATATAACTAAAGTACAGCATGCCGGCCAAGTTTATTGAATATTTTTTTAGATGCTGTTAGATCTGACCACATGTAATACAGGTATTAAATAAGCTGCTAATCATAAGCTAACTTACAAAAACTTTATTTACTTTGTTTTTGGTACGATTTTTTTACATTTAAAACCAAAATGTAAATAATATGGGGTATCACGGAAGATTACCACGGATTAAATGTTAGACTGAAATGATCGAAGGCTCTCAGTTGTTCTTCCCAAGTTTTCATTGTTGTGCATTGCTTTCGTGCGTGCAACGAATACAGTCGCAGCACCCTGGCCATTCTTCCGCTATAACTGACCGTGACTGAGGTTGGCGCTAATGACCAGGCTGGCTGTCGACGCGCCATTAAGCCTAATTCCCCCCCCCTCTTTTGCCAGTTCTGGGTCCTCAATGGATCCGTACAGTACATTGCAGCTTAGAAATATATCTTGTAAGTATAACTTAGTTTGGACTAAACTTGGGTTGATTTGCTATGAGGCCACTCGAATCTTTAACCGGACAGGCGGCCCGCTTTTTTGGACTAATAGTGGCCAGGTCTACCGTAATACGCCAGCCACCAATTACATTATCAATTTGAAAATTTATGTCAATTAAATGGTAACAATCGTTTTATATGACTGTTATGGACATCTCCAGGACTTTCCACTCAATGCTTTCAATGTTGTGATTCAGTTCTGCCCTCTGCCGGCTAAAAAATGCAACTTCTTATATCTATAATGGTTTTACCATTGAATTGTTTTGCTTTTCCCGTGTGTGTGGTAGATAACTCGAGAAAGCCTTAGGCAGCTAGGTTTACATTGATGACTAGGTTTACCCCGTTCGCCCTAGATCGCTGAAGTAATACGGGGTGTCCACAAAATAAGTACCTGATTACAAAAATTCATAACTTCTTTTAAGAAAGGTCAATTTACATGATGGTTTGCACTGAAACGTAGGAAAACTCTACAAGTTTTTTTGTAGTAGCTTCATTGCCAAAGATCGGCAGTAACAGCGCTTTAGCATGACGCCATAAAGAAAATGGCGTCTCCCATTGAGAAAGCGCAACGTGTGGTGCGGCTGGTCGAAACTAATTCGCCAATCACAGTACAAAGTCGTCTCCGAACGATGTATGGATGGTAACCCACAGATGTTACATCCATAAAGGGATGGTTAACAAAGTTTCTTGCAACAGGGTCTGTGTGTAAAGGCACAAGGCTAGGGTGAACGTTTGGAGGATATCCATACAGCTTTCCCGCATAGTCCATCGAAATCGGTAAGGGCCCCACGCACACGGCAACTAGGTCACTGTTGCCAATGAGATTGGTTACGGTATACTTAGCAACGCGCACTTGGCCGCGGTGGCGACTGGGAACCCACAGGCGACTACAGGGCAACCACACTTGCTCCGTGAACATTTTTCACCACGTAATTGAGAATTATCAATGAAAAACGGACGTGGCCGCGCGGCGCGGCGCCATGTTTTTTGGCCGTGACAACCACTGGCCGCACGACCTGGTTGCCCAGTGCGCGTGAGCCCTAAGACGAGCATCGCATGAGCTGCAAATGCAAGGTCGACGGTAAACAACCTTGGTACTCTTGGTAGCTTAGTAGCTCACGTGATGCACCTTACCGATCCGGATGGACTATGCGGGAAAGCCGCATGGATTTCCCCCACACCTTCGCCTGGGCCTTATGCTTTTTACAAACAGACCCTGTTGCAAGAAATTTTGTTAACCATTCCGTTATTGACGAATATCAATGGTTCCCTTCCATATACATCGTTCGGAAACTTCTTTCTACTGTGAGTGGCGAATTGGTTTCGACCAGTCACACCGCATGTTGGCTTTCTTAATACGACACGCCATTTTCTTTATGACGCCATGCTGAAAGCGCTGTTACTATCATTGGCAATGACCATACTACAAAAAAACTTGGAGTTATCCTACCTTTCATTGCAAACCGCCTGTGAATTGGCCTTTTTTTTTTTTAAAGAAGTTATGCATTTTTGTAATCAGGGAGTCATTTTGTGGACACCCTGTATTATAAGATAATGCCGAAAAAATTATAAAGTGTGATGTTAAAAAATGAAAACCAGACTGAATACGTCGAGTTTTCCTGCTGGTTACATTCGAATCAAAAGCCGGGGCATCCATACTCTTGTTGGCATCCATTTTAAATTCAGCTCGGCAAGTTCCGTATGCATAACCGAAAAGGTCCCAAGTGTTACCGAACTAGCGGGTTATTACCGAGGAGGGTGATATTATCCGGTAACACCTCGCTACTTCGATAACAGCCCGACTCATCTAATTTCCACCATGGTAGTAAACGGGATATGTAATACTGTACAAAAGCCGAGGAGATAACGGTCACTGCTGTAATCACTTCTCTCATCTTTTTTAACGACGTGAGGTACGAAGACGAGTAAAGGAGCTTCTCATCCGGTGATATCGTCTGCCTCAGTCTGTCTTTATCAACGATAACTTTCTGACCATTAACTGATTGATTTTGTGCCCTATTTGTGACGAGTTCGTCAATCAATACAAAAGGTTAAGGGTGCATAAGATCTTTAACCTTCAAACTGAAATTCTGACGGGTTCCTTGGAGGAGGAGGAGGGGGGGGGGCCTGGTTCAGGGGGAACATAAACAGACAAACTCACATGGTAGCAACATTGTTTCTATTCATTTATATTCAGAAAAATTATTCAGAACTTAACGTGTAGGATTACAACAGATATGACCCTGAAACCAGGCGCGTCACATTTTTCAACTAATTCAAGCCCCTTATTTTTTTGTTTATTATTTATGAGTCTAAAGAAATGTCTCTAAACTATTTGAACTTTGTTCAGTATTATGAAATTATTTCAACAATTTTGATTGGAAAGAATTGCCGCTAGCAAGCTGTTATATTGCTAGCATTACGACCAACACTCCTGAGTCGTTGATCATATACGAATGTTTTTCGTCCCGTTGTCTGATAAAGATTTAGTGGCTAATTCACGTTGCCCTTGTACCTTTACTACTGATTTAGTGGCTGTGCGGCGAAAGTTCAGCACTTTACTTAATGACGTCATGAGGTCGAAGTGTGTTATGAAATAGGCGATTGGAGGAAGCGGTTAATTCTGCTCTATTGTCCAGAGTGCGGGTTGAAAGGGGTGGCCGGAAGAGACGCTTTGGTCACGTAACTACGAGGGAAATTTATAGCCCATCCCGGTGAGCGAACGTGACCCCCGCTTTAATGTCCTTGATTCGGAGTCTGGCCGTAATGTTGACAGCTGATAACCGTACTGATATATGGAGTCGTACTAATACTGCCCGTAAACCTATATTTGGAGACGGACTTGGGCTCGCTTACCGCCAATTGCACCAACCCCCTCAAACGCCCCTCCCCAGCTAATAGACAGGTTTAAACGATCGATTTGAAATGTACTGATTATTAATCAAAGGATAAGTTTTGCGTCGCTTTCAAGTTTCATGAGGTTATCTCACGACTGAGAGGGACATTGTGCTAGGAAGCTCCTAGCAATATACAAAAAAGGTGGTGAAAATAGTATGACTGACAACAATGAGTGAGGGTGCACTTCCCCCCACGCAGCCAGTGAGGAACCACATAGTTTTGGCTACCTCGTGCTGATACTGTCATTAGCATGAGCTGATGAGGTTTAACAATATAAAATGGCTGATATTGTAACAGAAGTTACAGATATTTGTTAGCCAGATGGGAAACAATAAACCTAATAAAACAATACTATTTCAGATTTAATTTGATTTGATTTGATTTTACACTCGAGTCTATCTTACACTAATTTGCCCTACCCCAAAAGGCCCCTGATGCTGTTCAGGCAACAATGCATGCAAAATTGATCTATGGACACACGCTAGTGTGTCGCCGCCAAATATATGAGAATTAATTGTTGTCGGATGTAAGATGGCGCCTCACTAGTAGACCGTCTTTTAACTGTAACAAGCTTACACCTGATTTCAGCTTACTCGTGTAAATTCCCCCTGGGGCGGTAAAAATCTTAGCAAACCGTTGGAATCAGGTGTGTTGGGTCCAGTAGCAAAGTAAACCTCAACATTAAAGAGTGGGAACGTGTCCTTTATGGGTAAAAAACATACCCACAATAAGGTTCATTGGTAACCAGTTAGCTAGCTAAAAGCTAATCCGAAGGCTACCATGTTAATTCTCATAGGGTATAAAGACACCTGTGCAGCTAACTAGGGAAAGATGCCATAGAAGGCCTCGTATGGGGAAGGTCCTTTTGTAAAATGGGGGTGAGCTAGAAGCACGTGGCCCTGAAATGGCGCGTAAGTGCAAAATTACTGATGTATAACCTACTGTTTGTATTGTCATCCAACGGTACGCTCTAAAGTGTTATATACATGCATCGTACTTAATAGTCATAATACATTAATTGGTGATTGGATTTGTTGTGATTTGTTTTGATCTGTTTTGGTTGGTTTGCTTTGACATAAGGCCAGTGTTGCTACTGTTCTTCAATAAATTGAAGTGAATTGAATTGTCTTACAAAAACAATAAATCTCACTGAGATACTGGGATTCTGTCATTGCAAGAAGAGTTGGAAACAAAATACAGATCGTGAGCACAGGCCCAACCAAGTAGGAAAAAACGGATTTTTTTTTAAAGACGTATGTCTTGGTAATGAACCAAGTTTGTTGGTTAATCTAGACACGTGCTAGTGTACCCCACCAGGTAGAAGATCGGCCAAGTAGATTAATTGTTGTTGAGTGAGCAATTCCAGCTTCATTGCTCATTAACATTAACCTCGGGAGGAGCAAATGAAGAGGGGGCGAAGCGAAGTGAACAAGAATCAATCAACGTTTTTTACACAGTGTGCGTAAAAATGGGATTGAAGAAACTTACGCATGTGTAGCATGGACATACAATAAACCAAAACGTGTCAATTTAGCTGATGTAACGGCTAATTGGGCAGTGGCAAATGTAACAACTATAAATGCCAAAAGTTATAGTCGGTGCAATCAACTTGGCTAATAGGATTACCTTGGTGGCCTTTCCCTGGTTGAATGATATCACTACTTTCAAAGGCCGACCGTTTTTATAAACTTGGCAGCTTCTCTTATACCAGTTTTGGTTTTGGATAGATAACTTTTAACTGTAAACATTCTATTTCTATTGCTACAGGTTGTAGCAATGGTCAGGTTTTTCATTTAATCTTTGATCTAATAGTCGGCAGGATTAGCTTGGCAACTAATGTAGCAACTTGGTGGCAGCCATTTTGGCTCTGATATCACTACTTCGATTGGCTGAAACTTCGCGTGTTCTTTCACCCTTGTGGGTTTTGGTTTAGATTGTGTTCACGATAATCGTCATGAAACCTGAATTTTTCTGCTGAAAACCCACATGATGAAGATAACGACGTTGACTGAGCACGCGAAGCGTGCGATACTACTACTTCGTACTAAGATTTGTGAACGCGTAAATAACTGACACCCGACTTCATACTCCAGCTTCATTTCTCATGTGAACGCGTAGAAAACAAAGACTCTATCGCTAGCACTGTTAGCAATTTTCCAGTTCAGCTCGACAAACGTAATTAAGTATTTATCATAAGAGTTGCTGGAACAATAGAATGGCCTTGCAGTTCTAGAATGAATAGACGAGGCGGAGAACCGAGTTGCGAGCACAACAAAACAATGGTTGGCAGCCTTTTCCCATCATGCATCACACTTATTCTTCCTTCTTGGTCTTTTGTGTCTTTTGATTCGTTTCTGCTGTCTTTTTTACTCCAATTCAAAACATTACAGCAACTTTCTAAATTCGTCGACCGGCGTCGAGCCAAACACGTGACGGGAACATGCTTTGAGGCAGTTGGTCTATTGTTAGACTCGCGTGAGACATTGTTGCACCGATTGAACCCCGATGATTGTGTCGCCTACTCACCCCTTCACCACGGGACAAAGAACCATAATTACGTTTTGGGTGGAGGGCAAAAGACTTAATTGACGTGCAACTTGGTGGCTGTGAAAGAAACGAAAGCTGCAGAGAAGAATGAGATTATTTTAAGAGCACGATGGGTGGCGGAAAGAACCACTCTGTGCTCTGAAGTAACGCTCCAGTTTCATCTGAAGATGAAAATTCCACATTATTTCGTAGCAGTAGTTTATTTTCACATTGCAACTGATGATGAATATGAAGGAATTTGTGTGGTTGCAAAAGTGACACAGCTAAAGTTTGTTACTTGTGAAACTTAAGAAAGCAAATACAGACTCATTCTTCATGATTCTTTCCTTCTACCACCTACACACGTCCACAGCATCATAATTCTATAGGATTTGGTTTAGTTAATAACAACCTGTTTTTATTTTTATCCTCACTAAACAAACGTACGGTAGGTTTAAAAGAATAAATCAGCCACACCAACATACAAACGGTTGTAAACAGACTATACAGAAACCTGGGTAAAAAAAATCAGGTGTCTCTTCTAGTTCTCGAACATTAGGATCTTTTATTTGCTAAACCGTTGTACCGTCACCTGTTGTAGGACGGAGCTTTGTGTCACAATGTTCCAGCCGAGCATAGAAACTGTTCAACCTTTTTACAGTGGTGATCTGGTGGCCATAAGTACATTGCGAGTAAATAAACAAGCCGAAGGTATAAATGACGTAAAGTTTTAGTAGGTTATCCTACTCACGGATAAAAAAAATATATTCTTTGCAAATCAAAATAGTTTTTTTTTGTTTTTTTGTCAACGTACAAATGAAAGACCTAGGAACGTTTCACTGCCACACGTGTGGCTCAACAGCCTAACGTACAATTTTCATAGTGGTTCTTAAACCAAGGTCAATCAATATCCATGTAAAATCCATCGGAACTACACATTTCTCAAAATTTCGAACATTACATTTTTATCACTCCACCTTGGATAGTATTTAAATAATAGAAATATAATATTATAGTAACAGTAATATAAATAATATAGAAAAATACTAATTGCAACAAAACGTGGAAATCACCCAACTCAAAAATAATATTAACAAGCAGTTTTACAAGGAAATGGAAGGGGGGCTCCCATTTCCACTCCCTACACCTTCTTGTTCCGCTTCGCTCCACTCTACTATCGGTTTACCTTCTCGTATCTTCCTCCCCCCCCCCATTATTTTTGTTGCCTGAACCCACTCCCCCGCAATTTTCAGTTCCCACCTTCTCCTCCTCTTGCAACTTAAAAAAAAAGTCGGAGGGTATGGATGGGAATATCTATGTTGTAGTCTCCCTTGTTTTCCGTCCCATGTCAAAAGGTCGATTAAGATAGAAGCTGTGGGTCTCGCTTCGCAACTCCAGGCCAATTTACACAACATCGCCAGAATTTTATTTCACTAAAGCGGCGATTGTATGCTTTAACTATCAGCCAAACAGGACGGAAAGCCACACTCAGACAGTCTGACCTTTAAGTCCAAAAGGCAACGTAAATAGGTTTGCATCCGTATTTTTTTTTTTATCTGCCAGCCCGCACGATAACAGGATTGTAAAAAAGGAAGCGAAACTAGCAGCTTCTGTATTACTCGGCCCTAATTTCAAGAAATGAAACTTCTTTTTCTCTTCCAGTTCGTTTGGACGCTGCTGCTTGCAAGTTGCCGTTTGCTTTCATCAGTCACAGTACGAGTGATATTTATCACGTATATTTACGCGAAACTAAATACATTGTTTAACAACTGGCTGCTTGGGGTGGCTGTTCAGGTCACCGGATAAAACCGAAAAAGATTTTTATCTTGTACGCTATTCACCCTGCCCGTCTTTATGCTACTCCTGGCTTTAATTCTTTTTAATGCTAACTTCTACTAAACTCAAACATCATGAGGTCCTTCGTTGCTTGATTGTTGCGCTTACCAAATGGGAAAATGGGATTAAACTGAAATTTGAACACTTCACAAAACAATTTTTGCATTGAATAAAATACAAACTAAATTAAAAAAAAAAAAACATATTTCCTCATACTACGGTTAGAGTATAGATTTAAAAAGAATTCATCTTTAAGAAATGTGTAACGATATAAATTAACACGCAAAACTAAAAGAACAACCTTGCAGATCTGATCTAAATTTAAATCTAAAATTCTAAAATCTTCATTTACTTTATTGATTTTTTCCTTATAAGCAATCTTGGAGCATATAGAAATAGGTACAAAGAAAGCTGTGAAGAATTCTATAAAGCAAGGATATACGATTTAATTCTTTAGTGTAAAAGGAGTTTTTTTTATTTTAATTTTAACTGCAGTTAAAGTGAAACTTTAATTTTAACTATTACTTTATGGTTCGGCATTGTAGGATTTTAATATTTACTATTTCTGTCTTTTGCACGTTTACAAGACGAGCCTTATCCCAAAAGTTCGTGCATACAAGCGCATGTGTTACACGCGAGCAAACAAAGCTCGTGTAGTCGAGCACACGATCAAACGCACCTCGGGCAGTGCGCAATCAGAACTATAAGGGGCACGTTACACATCCTCTACCAATCAGAACTGTTAACTCACCGCCGGAAAATACGAAAAAGTGTAACTTTGGATGCTCCCTAGGATGTACGCCTTCTTCTGCTCAGGAAACGATGTGATAAGCACGAGAGTATGACGATACCAATAAATTGAATGTAGACTTCACTGTCGATCGCAGTGTCAGGTAAACTAACGATTAGATGAGCGAAACCGGTGGTCGGGGAAATTTCGCAGTGATAGATTCTCACAGAACAGATTTATTTTGAACAGCCTTTCTTTCTTATTATATTAGGTTCCTGCTTAGTTTATAACAACATTATGAAGCTAAAACCAGAAAATTATTCAGGGTCATTCCACTCATTATTATTAATCGAATTCCGGTATCATTCTAATTGTGTAATTATTACGATAAGGTAACTAATGATCTAATAGTCGACGAGGGTGCTCATTTCACTAAGACATTGCTTCAAAATTATGGCTTATTCTTGAAATATTGGTCTATACGCAGGTTGGTTCTATTTTTTGCCGATTCGAAGGGTTGCTTGCCCGTGCGTGGGTGGACTGCGCGAGGTCGTGGCGGGGGCGGGAAGGTCGCGTCCTGCGGTTGACCTTGGGCCGCCTTTGATTGGTGCCTGACCCGGGTTGCCGTGGTGACTGCACCAGTGATTGGCACGAGGCTGATAGCCCTGCGTCTGGGTCGCCCACCGCAACTATGGAATCTTGCCAGGCAGTGCGTCGAGGGTCAGGGGTGTCGGCCACCCTCTCCCCCCCGTTCTGCAGTGTCGTGACCCAAACGATACACTGCCATTTTTTTGCCCTCCTATTTGTTTCGCCACAAATAAAGAAAACGAGACTTAAGATGGCTCAAATCCCTCCTTTTCCGTGTCTTGAGGACCTCAATGTGAAAATATACGTATCACACAAACGGAAAACGAAAGCTCACAAGAAAATGAAAAGCATCTTGCTTAAAATAACACAAAACTTGCGCATTTTTCCATAGCAAAGTAAAATATATCACTTTCTACCATTTTCTTCCTTTTTCAAGAAAGGGGTGGGGGTGTGCAAAATCTAGTGCAGCCTCAATTCATCTTTCGCCGGGTATGTACAGTTTAAAAAACCGGCGTTGACCGAACAACTGCACACCCTCCTCCTCCCTTCATGTTTATTTCGGGGTGAAGCCCCCTCCCGACCCTCAATGACTAAACGTTCCCCATCTAGAAGCGCGCTAGCGCTTCGCCCATCAAGTTCAGATTGGTGGCTTTCATGGCAGCTAATAGTAGGAGTCTGATTGTTTTGCTCACAACATCAAGACATTATCAGTGTTTGGGCGTAAGTTACCAACTGCTTCTCTTACCCGAGACATTAAACCGGCGTTTTCTGGTATTGAATACTCAATATTTATGCGACAGAATGCTTTGGAAATTGTACAGATCGACGGGTTTTACCGAGTGGTGTGTATAAATATTCCAAAACGAAAAAGGTAGCTCAACATCGTTGATTTCATGCTAATTACTACTATTTCATACTACTACTTGTTAGTAGCTAATTCTGGTGCGTTTCCTTTAACATGGCGATCTGGTATAGATTGGATATTTGGTTTGTGACTTTGTTGAAAATGGAGTCAACCATTGAAATGCTCCGAAATATTAAGTAGCTGTGTTTCATCCGTTTTATGCGCCGAGCTTGAGTGTTTTTTTTTTAACAATGTAAAACGAATCATTCATAGCTAATTCCACTCAGATAAAATAATTTATGCGACAGATATGCTTGAAATTTGACATTCAGTTTACGTTTGACTCCAATAGGTGCCTTTTATGGTTTGACATTTGGGGATGTTTTAAATTCAAAGATTGTAATAATTTGTAATGCTATTTTCGTGAACGTTGGGAACACGCCATCTGTTATCAAAATAATTGTCCTCCAGCCGAGTCCGTTTCACAATTAAATCGTAATGTTATATTGCAATTGTAAGATATCTAAAATAAATAAACTCACTATATCATCGTCTGATAAACTGTTTAGGGAAAGAAAATCCTTGAAAATCCGTGAAAATCTGTGAAGAAAATCCGCGAAGAAAATCCGTAAAAATCCGCTTCTTGAATTTTAAAAAAGTAGTGAGTAAAAATAATCTAAATAGGCCTAAACTTAATTAACCTATTGTGCTCACCTGTTTCTGTTTTACAATCAAAGTAATACAACGGGCACTTAATTGGAAATATAATTAATCGGCAACCATTAATTACACCAAAAAGTGAAGATTTTCTTTAGGCTGTTCAAGAAACGATTAACAATTATATTTTCATAAGGAGCTCACAACCAGTATATACACTAAAGCAGAACCATAAAACAACCAAAAGGGGTGATATCATACCAAAACCCCATAAGAGCAAAGGGACCCATCAAGTTTTCGCCATAGAAAGTAGTGATATTTGAGCCCAAATGGCTGCCAACAAGTTTTCCTTCCTAATCCTGATTACTCAATCTTAACTGACACCTCTGTAATTGTGAGTTAAGCTTGAGTGATCACGGTTCGGACCACAAACTTGGTGGCAGCCCTTTTGGTTCAGATATCACTACTTTCTATGGCGAAAATTTGATGGGTCCTTTTCCCTTACATGGATTTTGTGCGATAATTTATTTATACACACTTTTACCTTAATTTTTGTTTACTTTGTTTTCATCGTATACTTTGGTTCCTCCCTCCTCCTGTGCCCTCTACCTCCCCCCTCCCCCCTTTCGTAATAGTGGTAATTGCACTGTCCATATAAAATGCGTACACATCTTTCTTAAACACCGTAACAAGGCGCTACGCCCCTACCCGTAGAGTTGCGGTATCGTGTATAGAGGAGGTGTGTAATTGTGCATCGCGTTCTAAATCGACTTTCTATTCATGGAAGAGGTGCGCCTTTCAAGTATCTGCCCAGCTTTCCAGTTAGAGGTGTGCGTTGATTAGGAAAGAGGGCATAAGCTGAGTTCACCGTAACAATTCCAACGTCAAAAACGTGAAACGGTACGTCAATTTGCCAAAATGGTCGGCATAAAATCTAAAAAAAAATTCTTGGTAGCCATGCCGAAATCGCAGCAAGGCCAATGATGACGTTGCTGGGTTGCCAATAGCATATTATGAAGTGCTGTTTGCGTGAACACGCCTTCTGTTTGGGCTGCAAGTTGTACACGAAGGCTTAAACCGGACCTATGTGTACTTGTAGCATTTAGTTGTTGATTTGATGTGAAGGATACGTTATTATTAAGTTTAGCCAAACTTTTTAGTTGCACTCCGTGTAATGAAAAAAAGTAGTGATTCGATTGTGTCTGGATTCTCCCACTCTGTTACAAAATCTGTCTTTTGAGTGCCTGCACGTTGTCAGTTTTCCTGTAATGGAGATACGGACCAATGTCTGGCTATTTTGCATAAAAAACTGCAGTATAGTCATGTACCGGTGTATCTAACGTAATTAACACCATTTTTTAGCACATTTGGCTTGATGAGCAGGAGGTTAGTAAATGTTGGAATTTTTTAAATTATAAAATTGTGTTTGTTGTTTTGTTGTTATTGGTATTTTGTTTTTAAATATTAGTAATGTACCTATGATCAAGACTCTGGTAACCAGAATTAACAATTAAAGAGTGTGGTTATTAAGCACTGCGTAACCTGTGATCAAGATCCTATTTATGGAATTGAAAATTAAGGGATGCAGTTATTACAGTTTTGCATAACCTGTGATCAAGGCCCTGTTTAGAATTGATTTTTAAAAAAACCGTAAAGTGTGCTGTAAAAAAATGGTTATATGATTGAATTTTCACTTTACTTGCTAAAATGTGCACGGATAAAAATTTACCACTTTTAATTTAAATAATCAAATACAGAATTAAAAAAATTACACCTGTTTAAGTGCTAATGTGCTTTTAAAAATAACCTTAAAGCACAACCACACTTAAACAGATGCAATTTTCTGAATTGTACTTTTTATTATTTAAATAAAAAAAAACGGATATATGTGTATCCGTGTACATTTAACAAGTAAAGTGAAACTTTGACCATATAACCTTTTTTTGCGGCAAACTTGACGATTTGTTTGTAATCCGTGTACCTGTTTTATAGCATGCAGTAATGGCGACTAAAAACTGGGAAAAAATGTTAACTAATGTAACTTTAAATTCAAAGCGTTCAAAGGGTTTAACGAGCGTTACCAACTCCAAACGAATAATAAAACCAAACGAATAATAAGACGGGTGCGGGTCTATAATTGCTGGCGCACAACCATTGTTAGCATTTCTTTATTTTTCAGTCTATGCCTTGCGGCTGGCGATTGCTGGTTAGCATTGTTTCTTAATTACAATGTTTAAAATAAAAATGAACAAAAAACGGCTCCGCCGTTTAGAAAAAAAGCATTAGAGTTCGTATCACGATCTCACAGCTGTGAAGGTACACGAATAAAAAAGGATTAGAGTTCACTCGAATGCAACGAACTATTATTTGAGCTCCAATTCCAGGGAACAATGCTGTTTTTTTTTTATCAGTGGTTATCTCAGGAAGTAAACGCAGTTTATGTTTGAAATGTTTAATGTTGGGTGATCGTGCATGTGTATGTGTTTGATTATGTTTGTGTATGTATGTTTGTTGTTTTATATTTTAAGAGTGTTTCCTGTGAGTGGCTATATGCGTATTTTGTGTGCATATAATTTACCGTTTTGTTTGTTTGATTAATGATGCACATGTATGCGTGTGCATGGAGACAGGCATGTCACAATCCTTGTTTCCTGGAATTGGAGTTCAAATTATAGTTCGTTGCGTCCGAGTGAACTCTAACCGTTTTTATGCATATTCCTTCACAGATGTGAGTATCTGGATACGAGCTGTTCAGTTAATTTGTTGACCTTTTCCGGGTCCGTTTTATTGTAATTGCTGCGGTCTGGTCTATCATGTGTACGGCATGTCCACTGTCCACCCAATTTCGTTTGGGAAAAAAATCGAACATTAGAAATGAGTTCTGTTCAGGTTCCGCCCAAGCTTTGGTCCATGTTTATTATTTGATGGCATCACACTAGCGTGTGTCCAGATTTAGCATGTTTCAGTTCGATGTGCAGTTGAATCTGCATTATTGCAGGCAGATGCAGTATCATGGCAAAGGGTTCAACAATTCAACTGGCTTTCCGAAGCCCTCACTGAAGAAGGAAATACATCATTCAGTTTGTTAAATCATTCAGTTTGTTTGTTTGTTTATTTGAATACTAGATGGCCTGGGAAGCGATACACTCATGCCTAACCTAAGTTAACCTATCCTAAATCTAACCATTCAGTTAAGTTGGCCGCCCGATAATGATTTCGCACCCCATGGTTTAAAACTGAAAGATTTAAGCAAAAACTAAGACCATTTCATTTTGGTTCTCGACAACGAGTTAAAATGATTTAACGGTTTTTATTGGACCGAAAATTCTAACTCAAAGAAGATACCACGACACTGTTACTTTCTCCTCGCCCGAGCAGCGTTTCATCTTGTTCGAGTAAGCTATAATCCGATCTATTGTTGCCCCATAGTTACATGTTGCAACATTGTAGTCTGGGGTCTCCCCTTCTCCTGTCCAGCATGTCGACAGCTACGTCATTATCACCAACTTCTGTCACAGTGCAGTGGACGAATATGGGGGTATTGAGGCTTAATGGTACACCGACAACAAGGTCATTAGTGACAACCTCAGTCACAGTGCAGTGGTCGAGGTTGCCACTGTGCCACACATTACGGAGATGTTAAACAAACCACAAACATTTATCTCATCATATATCTGTATCTCCTGCAAAACTGTCATAAACCACAGACAGGAGGAGAGACTAATCACCCAAGTGACCTGCTAGACCTTACGGAAGATGGAAACGGTGATGAACACCATCAAGATTGTGACAATCAACTATAGCGTGACGGACCGTAAGTGGCTGGCGACACCAATGACAATCAGGAAGGAAACTCCCCCTCAAACGAAAGCGCTGCGTAAGGTTGGTAACCGATACGTAAAAACCAACGCCACTTCTTCTCGGCGAAAGCGGTGACAAGCTGAGTGCCATACCTGGCCAATGCCTTTAATGGCCCACAACTTACTGCCGTCTTGTTTATCCCATAAGGCTTGCCAAGCAGCACACAACCTCAGACATAGACTTGGAAAAGCCTCCGTAGGAATAATGCTGATATCTCTGTAGAGAGAACCAGAAGGAACCCCATTCACTACCGCATCAGCATGCTCATTCTCGGCTATCCCAACATGGCCTGGCCTGGGATAGCTGGGATCAAAGACTTCTGCTGGCCAGGCCACCGGGAATGCAGGGCTTGGATTCGCTGTGTCAAAGGGTTTCAATAGTTGTGTGGTGCCAAGGACTCCAGGGCACTCATGCAATCATTAAACATGATAAAATGTATGTCTGAAGTCAAGCATCCATTCAACAGCTAAACTGAGGGCCAGTAGCTTTGCCAAAACACAGGATAACCTGATGGAACACGGTAGAAAACAGTCCCTCCTTCATGCACACCTGCACATGCCATGCCAATTTCTGACTTTAACCCATCAGTGAAAAACCGCCGATATCTGTCATACTGACAACATACCACCAGTACTCCTGCAAATACCGTACTGGTGGAGTAGAACTTTTTGGAAAGTCAGTCAGACAGAACGTGAAAATGCCACTGGCACTTCCCCGAAATTTAAGACGGGGAGGGGGGGGGGTATTTCTGCCAGAGCCAATCATGGAAATCATCCTTCCCTGCCTTGGACCTGCCTTCGCTCCAAGTCTCGTCCAAAAACCATGTGCCAAGCAGGATTGGATTGTACAGCATGCAGTCGCACAGACTGGCTAGCTTCTGCCAGTAAGTTGCCAAAGTTGGCTCTGAGGCTTCAACATAGAGGCTGATCACAGGGATATCCGAAATGCTCCACTCACCAAACGCATGCCACTCTGGTGCACAAGCTCTAACATCTAAAGGGCCACTAGCTGAACTATACACCACACAAGAATAATCAAGCTTGCTGCGTACAAGGGCTTGATAGAGATGCAGCATGATAGTGTGATCTGCACCCCATGAAGTGCTCGACAAAACCCGTCAGATGTTATGGACCAAGAAGCCCTTTCTTTAAGTTGGCACAACTGCTGAAGCCAAAACAATCCAGAATTGAACACCAGACCCAGTCTGCGAGACTGTGGAAATTTGTGCCATCCGAGGAGCAAGCAAAAATCTGGCTGGGATCTGTTGATGGCAAAAGTGAGAATATTTTTTTTTCTCCGTAAAAAACCGGAAACCATTGCTGACTGCCCAGTTCTGGACCCTGTTAATTGCCAGCTGCTGCTGCCACTCGCAGGTCTACATAAGAGTTGCCCGAAGTGGCTGAAGTCATCAAAGAACAGTGACTGGGCAATGGGGTTGATACGAAAGGCAAAAAGGATGACACTGAGAATACATCCCTGGGGCATACCATGCAAACGCAGGTAGGAAAGAATTGTCCCGACATATAAGCAAGAACAACGGCCCGACAGAAGAGCCAAAAGGAACAGTGGATCCATCCCCTCAAGCCATAGTTGCAGATGTTATGGAAAACCCTGTAATGCTAGGTCATGTCGTAAGCTTTCTCCAAGTCAAAAAAGATTTGACCCAGATGTTGATGCAGACGAAAAGCCTCCCTCATGTCTGAATCAAAGGCAATCCAAAGAACGATAGTTGATGGAATCTGCCAAAAGCCACACTGGGACACTGCGATTCCAGCACCCAGACCAACCTCTCACTGACCGTCTAGCAGCTAGTCAGTGAGATTGAGCGATAACTAGAAGGAGAAATCTGGTCTTTTTCTGGTACTACTGGGTTACTACTGCCGTCTTCCATCCAACTAGAATAGAGCCGTCTGCCCACACACGGTATAACGTCGCCCACAGAGCTGCTGGGAGGCCAGAGAAACACGCTTCAACAGCTGATAGTGGACATCATCAGACCCAGGTGCGGAATTGCGCGACCTGGCCAAAGTTGAAACTGTTTCCTGCCTGGTGAATGGTAAAATATAATGCACCAGACCAACCGAATGAAAGTCTCGAGATTGGGCCTCCTCCGTCCACTTAATCTCGAGAAAACCATGATAACCAGGTTATCAAAGCAGGTTATCAATGGAGACCTGTGTTATTGATAAACCAGGTTATCAATTGAGACCTGTGCAAATGCAGAAGCAAGACAATCAGCGTTATCCAGCAAGGAATAGATTTTTCTATTCACCATCCGTAGATGTGCGACCGGGTCAGACGTATTCTTCCCCGAGATATGGTGCACCTTCCTCCACACATGCTGTGATGGTGTGAAGCGCATAATCAACGAATCGTAAGCTGACCACGAAGCACAACACCTAACCTCACGGACGACATAGCTATCACGGGTATGGCAGTGGTTAAAGGCTACAAAGGTTTCGGTAGCTTGGCTGCCCTTATGCATGCAATGCTTGCTGGGCCCGCAAGCCATCGTGGAATTGGAATAGGAAACTGGAACATCCTCTAAGCAGCCGCCCCAAACCCAGTATGTCCGGATGTCCTTTCACATCTTTCCGACTAGTGCTTGCGACGGGTGTTGAATCGTGCAGTGTCCGTTTTTTGAAACCCTGTTTTCCACCTTTATTACTGTCATTATTATTTTTTGTTCGCCCCTGATCCTGCACACGCGAGCATCTATCAATTCTTGAAGGACAAGGTTCGTGTTTTGTTATGCATTTTATGTAAATTGTACTGAAAAAAATCATTTTAACTCGAGCTCCTACACGTGAATCACACACCATGGTACTGCAACATAAACTTGTAGAGAACAGACATTTACTGCCAATGCGAAAAAAAAAACTGTGATAATCTAGCGAAAATTAAGAGCTACGTCAATGACTATTGCTGCCCATGAATTGCATCCCACCGACACAGTTAGGCGAGCAAGGAAGCACTGCATTATAATCAGGGTTTGCAAACAACCATTATTGGTTTGAATTATTGCCTATAATTCGGGCCCCAATTCTGGTCCATTCTGACTAATTGTTCGGTCTTAGTTGTAGTCTGAATCAAAACTGATTACTTGTAAATACGACAGCTGTTTTTGTAAGTGTTTTGTCAACGATTAGGTTTGCACTACTGTTCAAATCTATATCTGTGATTCCTGTATCAACGGAATTTGACAACCATTATTGTTATAATAATTCTGACATATAATTGTACTAGGCATACTATAACTGAGTTTTGAAGATCTTAATGGCTCGACCGAGCGAGAGATACTAAACGTAAGTTTTTCGTTGTGTTGTAAAATTTAATTCAGAAAATTTGTCACAACACTTCGCCAAAGTAGTTTTTATCCTATGGTCCTCGTGCTGCAGGGAATTGGACAGAAATCCTCTTTGTATGCCATGCACTGCAGCACGAATCCAACATCTATTTTTACTTGCTTATCTGAACAGCACTGCCACCAAGTGCGGTATTTGATGTATAAATGGAAAAAGAGGCGACCATTTTTTTTTTCAGTAAACGTTTTTTTTTTTACCACTTGTAGTTTATTTTTTGCAGTCTTCATGCTAAAAGAACTTCACTCTGGTGCATTATGGCAATAATGGCTTGCGTTGTTCACATAACACTCAGGGCCACCAGCCTTATAGATCGTACTCCCTGACCATCGTCGCTCCTAAAAATCATCGTAGCTATCGAAAGAAAATGTCGAATATCTCCGAAAATATTTGAGGTAGAAATTTCATCTTGGATCACATGAACTTAATGCATAAAAGTTCCCTTGTAATGCAATTTCAACGAAATCAGAACAAAATGACGAACGTAATGTCCCAAAACAGACACACATAGGAGCACACACACACACACACACGCAGACACACTTCATCCATGTTGAATCGATTATATGACCTCGCTCGCTTCGCTCGGCCAGCCTACAATCTTAAGATGGTGGGGAGGAATTTCATTGCCATTTATACATTTTTCGCAGTTTCAACTGTACGCAGGGTGAGACCTGGTTAGATTGGTAAGATTGCGTTCGTCAGTTTTATGCTCTAATGATTCGTGTTGCAGTTATGTAATGAACTTTGCCTTGCTTAAATATATTTATAAACATGCAATAATCCGATTGTTCAATTTTATGATAATTTCCCGTCGGCACTAAACCACTTTCATAAGTAGGGTAGAAAGGGTTAGGTTTTCGAAACGCAGTCAAAACAAATAGGTCTGAATTGTAGCTATGTCACTGCTTCATTTTTAAAAGGTCAACGACGATAATAAAATTGAGATTACTTTTGTTGGTTGTCCAAATTTGGAACTCTATAGGTTGTGGCTTTGACTGTTTGTAAACAATAATTATTATCTGTCGTCTATTCGAATTTTTACGTCTGTGATCTGAATTTAATTCTAACTGTGTTGTACCGTATTACTGCTTTGACCTGACGATGAGTAAACCATACTCGTTTTTTTAACGCAGTATTTATGCTACATAGAATAAATTAAGCTGTGCTCTAGTTTGGGTTGGATGGCTCCAGACTTTGTTTATGTGACAAGTAGAGGAAGGACCATTGAATGACAAAAGACTTCACAAACTGCTACAAAAGATATTCAATTGCTGGCTTCATAAATAGCATCGTACACCACGGTTATAACCGCGAGCATAATGAAGTTCCGAAGATCCCAATTACTCGGCCGAGGGAGACACGCTACAAACTATGCGTTTTCCGTTCTGTAGTTAAAGTAACCTCTTCACATATATGATTTCTGCACAGAGTTCCGCAAACAAATCCAAGATCGATCTCTATAAGCACATCTGGATAGCTTGCCACCATGAGCGAAACTTGGTGTAAAATAATAACGGTAGCGACCGTCTTGCTTCCAAACGTGCAAAATCGGTGTAGTAATGTTTTATTACGATTTGTAGTTATTTTCCACACTAAGAGAACCTTCGCTATGGTATATTATGGAAAATGGCATTGTGTTGTAGTGCTTGAGGCCACTAGCCTCATAGATCGTGCTCCATTCCATCTGGTACTAAAAATCGGCTAAGTCATCCAACGGAAAACGCAAATATCGCCGATAATATTTCAGGTAGGAATTTCAACTTCGAACTCACGAATTTCTTTCATCAAATTTCCCTTGTCACGAAATTTTTACTAGAAATAGAACTAAATTGTGAACGTTGTCGCTTCCAAAACAGGCAAACGTACAGACACCGACGGACATCAAACATTCAAATTCAGTCGAATATGCGACCTCGCTCACTTCGCTCGCTCAGCCAATTAAAAATGTGTCTTCACCTAAGATCGGTAGCTGGACTGTAGCGTACTACGTCACACGGAAAATGACTGTCGCTACCCCTGAATGGCATACGATGCTTTCCTGCGCGCCTGAGTGTTAGGATGGGATGCCATGCAGGGGTCGCAACTACAATCATAGTCATATTTTTTTTTAAGGGGAGGGGAAGGTGAAGGGTTGGTAATGCATCTTTGTTCTCCTCAGATAGCATCTGGTGAGATAATCCTTGCCATCCTCACATAACCCAATTTCATGACTTTCCGTTTAGTTATACCTGAGCCAACAATGCGAACAACGAAATATGCTAAAAGCCCATACGGTGCACGAAGAAGTACTATTTTTTAGACGTTTCGGATCGAAATACTACCCGTTCTCAAGCAAGGCCAGATTTTAGCACAAGGCTAATGTCGAAACATAAAGCAAACTGAGTATCCCCAACCACAACAAGCAGTACACTCTATGTAACAGTCAGTATTAAAAAACGTAAGCTTTATAAAGGACGTAAGTCTGGTTAAAAACCGACAATAGGAAACCTGACCTTCCTCTGCGGATTGCAGAGACAAGGCAGTGAGATGGAGAAAGGTTCCAGTACACATAATGTAGGTTCCTGGTGAGAAACATATTTTTTTATAACTAATTTCTGCAATACTGGAGTATATTGCGACAGTTTGTGATTATGGATAGGCTGACGTTGTGTCAAAATGCAAATAATTCTTCTATTTTGTTTCTCACGGAATAAAATTTCTTTGAAACGTCGGAAAAAAGTGTTTCTTTGTGCATTTTATTGGCTTTTATTACTGCAAACTTTACTCCAAAAAATGCAAACTTTAAACCTTAATTGGCCAAATCCAATTAAACCAACTGGATTCATTTGCTGAAGGAAGCTACAAAGGCGGTTGGAAAAGCGAACTATATGTTATGTCACCTTGTGGTTATTAAAACGTTTCTCTGCTTCTTTAGTTCGGTTAATCATCTGGTGACGTTTTGCTCTATTTTCCAAAAACTCGTTCCAAAAGAAACTTAATACAAGCGGATAATTGCAAGGCCGCACTTACCTGGCACAATTCCTTTTATTTATTTGTCGCTGGCAATGACATCTGGATTTTCCGCTCGAGGGAACAAAGACGCCTGGTGATTAATTCGGCTCCTTATTAAAGACCCAAACCCTCGTTTCTAGAATGGAAAAGGAGGGGAAAAGCGGCAGTAACAAACGGATGCCATCTTTGATTATTGACAAGAGAAGAGTCGATTGTGGTTTTCCAAAGAAAATGCATGTTATTATTACATGCGCTGACCAACAATTCACTATTTCCGCTGCATGTTATCTCTTTATTGCGGCAATTATCAATTTAGGCAACGTACCACAACGTGAGAGACTTGAAAAGGTGGGTCTTGATTAGATGGAACCACTGAAGGTCGATCTAATTTTGGCCGACATTTTCCTTCACGGACAGTGTATTGTTTGTTGACCTTCCCCTTTTCAAATGTATTCCTGTTGCTTGGACTCGAGGCCACTATTTTAAACTTTTCATGCCAAAATCTAATCTGAACTGCAGGCAAACTTTCTTTTAGTAAAGAGTGGTAAGATCAGAAATTCTCTGAATAGAAAACACTTTCTCCGCATCTTCCGTATAAACATCTTTAAACGAATGCTTAATCATATTGATTTACCACATCTTCTTAAGAGACCGGTGTTTCCGGTAGTAAATATTAATCCTTTCGCTTTTTTTTTTGAGTAGGGAGATAAGTGGCTCTTGGTACCTTTCCTGTCCTTTTCTGGTTTCATTCCGGCCTACAATTATTATTATCATTAATATTACTAGGACAGCCACCCTTATATGGCCGGTTTAATAAAGCATTGTTATGATTTCCCGTTTGCATGAAAATACTGTGATTTCCCGTTAGCAGTCGCCCAAGTATTTCATTAGATTTAGTTTGGGCCAGGGTTAAGAGGCCTAGATCCCGTATGCATGAAAACATTTTGACTGGAAAAACAAATGACATCATCAGTACTGTGCCTCTTTGTTGAAAACACAGTTCGAATCCTTACTTATACCACAGACAATTCCGTTTGACAAACATACAAACAAACAAACGAACAAATATCATTACGGACACAACACACGCACACAAACAAACACACAAATATTACGATATTAGTTGTATAGATTATAGACATACAGAACGGGTCGAAACCTTTCCACATGGTTGCAAATATCAACATGGAAATATTCTTATAGTAAAAGAGGCCTGGAATTTACCATTCCAACAATCCTTAACAAGATACCCGCTGAAATTAGAAAGAAAATAGCTACAAGAAATATTAAAAGGAAAAGGCTATAAAAAAATGTTGTTGTAAGCTTGTTGTAACACTATAATTAACAAGTACAAGGTATGAACTAACTGATGAATGGAACTCTGTATTGGTACATATTTGGTGTTGTTATTTGTAAATATTTGAACTTTTAGTGCACATACGAGCCATGTTGGCTTCATGCATGCATATGCTACATTTGTGTAGTCGATGTGTGTATACATACGGAATAATTATTATTTTGTTATTATTTTCGAAAACGTGTGAGAAAAATAAAAAGCATAAGAAACGTGCACGAAAACTTCAAGTAATTCAAACCCAGAATAAAACTTTTCAACTGAGAAGGGAAACAAGGTATAACTATTCAACCCAAGAAAATATTAATGAAAAGAAAATGTACAAAATCGGAAGTACAACTATGTCTAATACGGTGACTGTGAAGAAAAACTAGGAAATCTAGGTGATTGTGTGAAATGTAGTGCAATGATCATTGTACCGGAATTACAACAACAACAAAAATGGATGGCAAGAAATGAAGAAAAAAAAAAGAACGGAAATGCACAAGATGCAGAAGGCCAAGCACTGCATCGGAGAGTAAGTCTGATAACAAGAAAGAAATTAAGAAAATACTTATGAAGATGTAAGTAAGGGGGAAATAAACATAAACAGAAGAAAGACCAGAACCGGCACATAGAAACCAAGAATAAAACAACCTGAAGACATTAGGGAAATTGAAAAAAAAAAACATTGACAAGAATAGAAATAAGAATGAAACTAATGGAAGAAAAACTAAACAAGATAATTCTGGCAAATGAAGCAACAGAAAACATAGTCAAAGCACTAGACTTATTAAGACAAAAATGTATATTTATATTCCTAGTAGCTTTACATTGTAGCTAGTGTCAAGTCCTGTTGTACGGTTAAAAAAAAATTGGTAATTTGTTTTTAAAAACCAACTACTAAAAATCTATTGAAAACATTTAGTAAAAGAAATTAGAAAAAAAATTAGTAAAATAGGTAAACAAAACTGGTAAAACAAACTAGTAAATCAAATTATTAGGTAACTTTGCCGACTGTTGTGCCAAATAACGAAACATTGAAGGGGTGAGACATCTCCCTGTGAAATCATTCTTGACACCCCGCTTCCCCCCCCCCCCCCTCTCCCCTCCTTCCCCCTCGTTTAGGTAACATAGACCTAATTCTGTTTGCACATTTGTTCGTATTATTTTTTCGCCTAAAATCTGACAAACAAAAGACCGATAACCGCGGGAAGTCAGCATGGATTTTAAGGTTAAAATTTATCTGCTTCATTACCAGGCAAGCATCCGTACAGTGCTTTCTCCTGGAAGAAGCTTCAATTGTTAGGTTCGAGTATTGTTGAGCGAACACCTTGCCTTATTCGAACCAGAAGAAAGAACTGCATGAATGCTTTCGTGAAAATGATGTGTTCAAATTTCAATGTCTGGCCCTGTAGGCTACACACAGAGAGTTACTTACAACCCAGATACCCTGCTTTTTATGTGCCAACACAATGTCTTCAAGTTTAGACGTGAATACATCGGTAAACCCCCAGAAAAGCTTACTAACGTCACCCTTTCGAATTTTTTTCTCTTGTAATTGCGTTTAGATGTCGTGGGGTATGCGTTGAAGATAAAGTTGAAATAAGATATTTGTTCTACACTTAGTCAGTGCATTGCCGTTAAAGGGCAATTACATCCATTAATAAAAATACATCCTGACGAGCACAAAAAGCAACCTTTAATTTTCGACCACTGTGGTCCTGTTCACAACAACTACAAAAAAAATACAGATGCAAACCTATTTGCGTTGGGTTTTGGACTTATATGTCAGACTGCCTGAGCGGGGAATCGAACCCATGACCATTGACACCAAAGGCCGGGTCCTACCGTTGAGCAATACTGACACGACCCAGTATGGCTCAGTGGTAGGACTCGGCCTTTGGTTTCAAAGGTCGTGGGTTGGATTCCCCGCTCAGGCAGTCTGACATATAAGTCCAAAAGGCAACGTACATAGGTTTGCATCTGTATTGATTTAACTCTTATTGAACCGTCGGCTCTCTGTCCTGTTTACAACTACAAAAATTAAAAAAAATTAAAATAAAACATGGCTATGGGCTTCTGTAGCTTTTAGTTATGTGTTTTCTTAGTTTTTGAAGTTGTAAACAGGTGAAGAAGACCATGATAATGCGTTGTACAATGCTCGAAAATTAAAGGTTGTTTTTTATGTTGTACGGAAAGAATGCTCGTTAAGATGCATTTTGAATGATGGTTAACCTCCCTTCGGAGTAACGCTCCTGGGAGTACAACGTAGCTATACCGTCATGCCTGTTTTCCGTCCAAACGAAGACTCCAAAGTTTTTCTAAAATCTAAAATCAAAAATTTGTCAAGCAGTTTCTCCTCATTTGTCAAGCATTTGTTGCAGCCAACAAGAAACTTGGAGTTAAAGGGATTAGCTGTGACATGATAAAACGTGCATATTGAGTTAGAATTGTATTCACACATTGTGCTGTATTCAAGGGAGGACTAATAAGAAGTTTTTTTTTGACTGGTGATTCACTTAGCGTTGGACTGTAATTAGATGGTCACTGCAGCGAATTTAGTTTGTGGCCATCGCTAACGTGGTTTTGTTGATACAGTAAACAACAGTTCATTATAAGCAAACTTTAGAGAGAAAAAAAAGCGTGCACAGAGAAAAGGGGAGGGGTGGAGAGGGAGGGAGGGAGGGGGTGGGTGAGGCAGCGTCAACAAGACGCCTTCCATTCTCCTCATTAAGGTACATTATCACAATCTGCGCACCGCATTGCGCAGGAAGGAAAACAAGCGTTTGTCTTGAAATGTGGCAAAAAGTGTGCCGTGCCGGGCGATGATAACAAGCTCCAAGTTAAATGCGTCCAAACTTTGAAGACATTAACTCGTGTTGACAGAGTCACAACCTCTCATGCAAGTGGAGAGATGGAAATACACGTGCCATAACCAAGATAAAAAGGAGAACGCTTTGTCCACAAAACACCCTTGCAAGAAGCAAAACTTGAAGCTAAGTGGTCCAGCCACATTATAAATCAAATAACTGCCAAAGGGAATTCCGCAAAAATAAAAGAGAAAACAGAAAATTGAAAGCAAAGGCGACTTTCGCTTTGGTAGCCCTGGTGACAATAAGTTCTTTCAAAATAAAAAAAACATTTAGGAATGTTATGCCTCGTTAAAGTATTTGTAAAGTTCCTAAAATTTGAAAATAATTTTAAGCAAATACAGGAAGTGTAAACTTGTTTTGTAATTACATTAGTCGTTGAATCAGCCTAATGTTACAACTTGCTTTCCTTGAAGAACGTTGGTCAACATCTAAAAAACTTAACCTAATAAACTCACGCTGCAGCAATCGCCGTTTGGTCGGTTGGCTGACAAACACTTGCCTATTTTCTGAATTTCTAAAGGAAACACATTCATGTTGCGTGGACTTAAATTTTTCTTTACAAAGAGAAAATAAATTTAATGGATTTAAATTATGATTGTTACAGAAGGTGGCAAATAATGATACGTTTAATTTTTTTATTTATTGTTTGCATTCTGTTCTGGCTCTGGAAACATCAAACATAGCTATACAACTAATATAATGAATATACTTACGCGTCTGGGAAAAACTTTTGGGCGAATACTTTTCCCGTGAATACAAAACTTTCTCTGAGTTGTTCCAGTGTTGGGATTTCAAATTTTTTCTTAAGAGTAATTATCTCTATTTAGTCAGGATTTGAAGCAGATATAT
>JAHWFP010014882.1:52627-65059 GCA_023313725.1 Lithobius niger | reverse complement strand
GAAAAAAAGTCATTTAGCACAAAAAAGTTGTCAAATACTTCGTTGATGAATATATCTTCATCATCCATTTTCCTGCGTGGTGTTTGGCCTATTGTCATTATTATTGTTTGGAGTTGTAAGGTGAGTTGGAGTGAGAACGGAGGTTTTGGCACAAGTGCTATTCTTTTCAACAAGTTTGTTTAGGTCGTCGTGGCTTTTTATATGTGTAACAAGCCTGCTCTTTTCGTTTTCTTTGACGTTGATTTTCCCATCCTTAAACCAGATGTATTTGAAGGAGGCTTTCAGTTCTTGTTTTGTTTTCCATAATAATGACTTATAGAACGGTGTTAAGTGTTCATTAATGAAGATACGGCCATTATTCCCGTTCTCAAACAGATGGTCATTTGTAATGTTTTTCTTTTTTTTGCAGTTCAGCCAGTAATCTCTGCTTACCCTATTTTTGAATTGGATAAGTATTGAAGGTGGGAAATTCTTATTTTTATTCGGGAGACGATGCGCTTTGTCAATCCAAGTGTCCTCGAAATCCGTAGCGTTGATAGCATCGGCAATTCGATAAATGGTGTCCCTTAAATCTTCTTCAGCTTCCGTGTCAACTCCATGAATTTCAAGGTTACGGTTTCTATTATATTGATCACTTTCTTCCTGATTCTGTTTTAAGTTGTTTAAGGTAAGTTTGATGCTTTCCAAGTCTTTAGTTTCATTGCTGGGTGGTTGGGTTTGACTGGTATTAGATCCTATTTTTTTTTCAAGAGCTTCAATTCTTCTGTTCAGTTTTTTATTTTCGTCTGCCATGTTGAACATTTTTTTTTCCATTTCATCGTATTTTGTACTGATAAAGTTTATGCTTGACAAGATTTGTTCATTTGTTTTTGCGACATCATCTAGTTTTTCCTCCAATTTCCTCAATTGTGCATTGTATTTCGTATTGGCTTTCTGAACGTCATTGTATTCACTTTTAATTTTTTCAAAGTTTTTTTCCATTGTCACGAGTTTCTGCAGAATTCTGTCAGTTGATCCAAACAAGTCATCTAGTTTTTTTTCACAGTATTGAGGGTTCGTGTTTGATGTGGGTTCGATGGCACAATCTTCTTCACCATCCTCGTCTGTCTTCGTTGAGTTTTTCCTTCGGCCTTCATTTCGGGCAGCTCTACACTTTTTACAAACCCAGTCATTTTTTTTTTTACCCATAGCCACAATTGTTGATGGAGCCAGTCCGGAGCATTTTTTGTCGCAATGTATCTTCCCTTTGCAATTTGCGCAGTTGAGAAATTCATCTTCGTTCACGTTTAATTTATTTTCACAGTCACCACATCTCGCCATGGTTATGGTTTAAAACGGTAATGATCCTCTACAACTTCCGTAGACACAAAATTGGCGGTTGCGTGCAATAAATTATTGTCCAAGTTAAACTTCCGTACTTTTTCCGTATTCAATCCTGGTTGTTGCCCAATTTCAAATGATTGTAAAATCACACAGAATGTTCGAAAAAACTCACGGATAGTCTCAAAATGCTCAGCGGATCTTCCTGTTACCTACTGACAGCTTCAATCATTTGGATGGATGCTGTATTCCTCATAATGGAAACGTTTTCGCCGAGCGGCCACGGGCGGTAGCGAGAGGCGGCCATGATAATAATAATAATAATAATAATAATAAATGTTATTACCACATAAAAGGTAAAAGGAGACCGGTTGGGGTGAGATGATCAGCCCACTAACACCGTTCCTAAACTTACAGATAAATACAGACAAAAAAAAACGGTAAAAATATTGATATCAAGTATAAACAGGGCTCATCAGATTGCTAAAAACACGACAAAAATTGTGAAAGATCAACCTTACGGATGCCTCTCCTAGAAATGTCAAGACTCGCCGACCCAACCAACTCGAATGTCAGGCCATTCCGTGGAATCGCCACTCGATTAGAAAAAAAAAAACTTTGTACAATCCCTATGCACTTCACCAACAGCGAGTTTCAGATGGTGTCCACGGGTGATACTATTGGTCCTAATCAGGGTACAGAATGGACAAAAAGGGCCAGAAAGGGCAAATAAGAGTCAAAAAAAGGGGGGGGGGGGGGGAATTAATTAAGAGTAAAGAAAATAAAACGTCTTCATTGGAAAGTTGGGAAGCAAGGATCCCAATCACTTTTTCATGGTTTATAAAACTGTTGAAACTAATTTGTTAGATTTTTTTTGTGTGATCAAGGCGATTTGAATGAACGACAACGCCTTATAACATTTTCTATTAATTTTCGCTGTAACATTTAAGTTTTATTGTTATTATAAAAAACGATGAGGTGTTTCAAATTCGGCGTTTATTTTCTGTGTCTCTTTAGCCACTACTTCTTGGTTTGTTCTGGTTGTCATCATTTTCGATCTCTATCTCATTTGTCTCCTGCTGTTCAGCTGTTGTCCAATATAAGACTAGATTTTTCAAAGTCTGGGCGCAAATAACCAAAGTATTTTCATGCCCTGCCTTTCTTACTCTTCCTTCCTGTTCGCAGACAAAAAAAAAACATGTGTTGTATGCTTCCACAGATAAAAAAAAAAATACTATATGTTGCTTCTCTGAAACAACGTATTTAGTTTTTGAAGTAAAAAGAAAATGATTAAGCCAGTCTGCACCCCAGTCCATGAAGTGGTTGAAAACTCACGAGACAATATGCCTTTCTCTTTAAGCTGCTTTTGTCTGCAATTCGTCAGTGCGCAGAAATCTCCGAGGCCATCGCAGCTCGGCAAACTGATTACGGACGGCAACAAGTCTTTGTGGAATCAGCTTATGAAGGCAGGCAGCCGACCATTGGCAACAGCTGCGACGTCTCAATGGCCCTTGAGTGAGCTCAACGCGCAAGAACACCCCCGCATAACGACTTGTCATGCATGGACACCAAAACTCGCCTCGCGTATTACTTGTGCCACCAAACAAACTAGAAACAATTTAGGTTGCGGTGGAATTCTTTAATTCTGCAATACGCACTCAGACGCAATAAAAGCAGACGAGCAATACTCTAGGTTGGTATAACGAGGTTCATGGAGAACTATCGATTTGATGGTCTTCAAAGTCTGGTGGGCATCAAAGTTGCAGACCGTTTCTTCAATATTGTATAATTCTTACTTTACATTTTACTGTCGAGATATCTACAGCATAATACAGTGGTAGCAATTCCCCATACAGGCCTTCACACAAAATCGTGCTACTAACGTCGACCAGAGTCCAAATAATAAACTTCGACATAAAAAAAAAAAGCGCCGTTCAATATGTCTTGGCCGCGTTTCAGCAACAGCTGAGGGACAACTCAAATGTCGATCGCATAGAAAAGTAAGCAACGTTCAGGGCAGCCGAAGCCTTTGTGTCTTACACAACTTTACCGAGAAGATTAACTGCGGTGTGCTGGCCACTTATAAAATAAAAAGCCTTCATAAAAAATTGTAATATGGCGTAACACAGTAAATGAATCCCATTTATGAAGTTCGGTTTGGGCAAGGTGACAGTTACTAATGGTGGACCCGATTCTATTCAGTCTATGGGCCAAAGTGGCTGATGGTAGCACAACTATTTCATGTTCCAGACCACTGGGGTTCCAGCCTGACCTCAGCCACCGCTGGCATTTTTGGAAGAGAAAGACCCTAAGATGCATCCTGCTCATGTCGATTGTATCACGTAAAAGAGCCTATGAATTTTCGATTAGGATTACTTAGCAAAATTATCTCTCTCGCCATCTGGAACTATGACTTTGGTTGGGAGCTTGTCAGACCTCAAAGTCTATCCCCTAATACGTAACTAATTGGTAGGGATGGCAATAATAAAATTTAGGCCATACGGATATCACGATAAGCTGTTGACAATATTCACGATTGAAGCAATATTTCAACTATCTTTTAGTTACTAAGTTACTCGGTTAACAATTTATCAACGACGAAATGCTGGTAGAGTCAACTTAGGATAGACTTCGAAGTAGGACTAATAAATACGGGTGCAAACCTATTTACGACTTATATGTCAGACTGCCTCAGCGGGGAATCGAACCCAGACCTTTGAAATCAAAGGCCAAGGTCCTACCGCTGAGCCGTACGGCCGTGTCAGTATGGCTCAGCGGTAGGACCTTGGCCTTTGATTTCAAAGTTCCGGGTTCGATTCCCCGCTGAGGCAGTCTGACATATAAGTCCAAAAGGCAACGTAAATAGGTTTGCATCCGTATTTATTAAACCAATCTCGAGCCCATTGGCTTTCCGTCCCGTATAATTCGAAGTAGGACTGCTGAATCCTGTGAAGGGAGTTGCTTGACAGTGCTGTTGATGTCTCATGATGTCTGAAGAGTGGTGATACTACTGTTCTTGGTAAGTCGGTTCAGGCATAGGGATGCTGAATGTTCATGGCATAGGGATGCTAGGGATGCTTAATTAGTTGCTGCCTGTGCAGCAACTAATTAAGTGTTCTCATTTTTAATATTTTGGACACCTGGGACTACATGCAAGAGACAAAAGTGCGTGTTCACAGAAACAGCCCTTTCTGTGTCTGGTGCTAGAACGCATTCAGTTTTGGATATGTTCTGGCCAAAAAAGTCTCTAGCTGAATAAATCATGTACTTACTTGGTCCTTGGTACTGATGCAACATACTGAACCAAGATGGCCGACAGATGTGGGTATAAGTGAGCTGCGCGTGCAAAGAAAAAGGTCCTTATTGCTGCGAGATGGTTTTTTTTTTACCATGCCCAACTCACTCCTAACTCACATCATCCCCTTCAGAATGCATCCATAGGTGCAGATGCAGAAGATGCACAATATACTGAGTTGAGGAATGAAGGCGGACTTGTTCTACGCAAGTTTCAAAATGGAATGGTAATTCAAGGAAAGCATGAGAAACGGCAAATAGGGAAAGGGTCATTTTCCTTTTCTGGTGTCACGAAGTCGTTACTTCGGTGGGACTGCTCCCTTTGAGGTTTCTACTTCACGTGAGCGAACTTCGAGCGAACTTCGTCAATATGTAGAGGGGGATTGCGGCTTTATGGTGCGTCTATAGCTTGATCATTAGTGTAGACATGTGGTTAAGTCAATTGGTGCAACTTAATGTGGAGGCTGCTGTGAGTGTGTTAACGTCCACTGCCTAGCAGGCAATGGTAGGTTCACTGTGCTACTTCAATGGATGACAGTGGTGCCGAGTGCATCCTGAGGCTTCTGTGAGCACAGAGAAAGGAAATGGTGTTAGCTGGAAATCAACTCTGGCATTTGCCAGTTATGGATAACTGCTTTCTCTTCCACACGTGCAGATTACAGCAAGGCTTACAGTATTTCGTTGTCGCTTGGACAATGAAGACTTGTGCTTGAAGTTTCGTTTCTGCTAGTTATAAAAAGCCGTTGGGCGCATAGCGGTGACTTATCGTCTGAGGGAAACTAAAGGACAGGGAAAAGCAGAGGTGGTCGAAGCCCCTGGGTTTTTGTGCTGAAACCCTGCAGGATTTGAGAGTAGAAACCTGGGGAAAAGTATTGCGTATACCTTGATACACTCTGGGAAAATGGTTATGCAAGCTCTGGATATGGAAAGTAGCCCAGAAGTAAATTAATTTTCAAAAGGTAAGGAAAATTCAATGAAGACACAGGCAAAGCAAAATGCTCACCAGGATTCATTGATGACCGGAACGCAATGTATAAAGAGCTTAGCTAGTTTTGTGTGCTTTCACAGATATTTTGCGTGGAGTACTGTTCAATCGTTTGGTCTTATTAGGCATCTTGTTTTCTTTTAACCATCTTGGCATCACTATTTTTTGTTCGCAGTAATTTCTCTGCAATTGCCCCTGGTCTGTGTAATGCAAACATCTCAGCAAGGTTGGAGTTGAGACGAATAAAGACTGATCTTATTTTAACGCTCAGAATTGTTAGCATCTTTCTCTCTATAGACTTACCATTCTTTGAACTGAATACTATTCAAATGCATAGGGAACACTCCATTAAATTAGTTGTTCCTCCATTTCGAAGAGAGTGTAAATGGAGTTTGTTTATTTCGCCATGAGAGTGATTAAGGCGTGGAATTTGTTAGCCAAAGTGGCGGTCTCTTTGAGAACCATTCTCACTTCTGATAAAAATTGAATAAACAGAACCTAAACACATTTTTGAAAAGACCAGATTTTGCTCTCCTCTAGATGCACGTCATTCGTTACCAATGAGTGGACAGTTTCTGCCAGCCTGTTGTACACACCAGGATTGGTGTTAGTATCTGACCTCTTTTCAGATTATTATCACCAAAATGGTGAGGAACAACATTATTATATTCTATAGCTTCTAAGAAACTGGAGTATTACCTTCTGACATTCCGTCCTACATTCACTGAAGCCATTGTTATGGAGTCTGTCTTTACCTGAATCTTCAATTTAATCTCCTCATTCTTTAACCCTTGAATAAACCTTTTATAGTTTGAATGACATGTCATGGTGCTTTCGGGCAAACTCTGGAGACGGTTCTGACCTCAACTTGCACAAGACAGCTCACCAAATTTAACCTTAGAAAAACCCTAGATGGTAGGCATTGACTCAAATAAACCCCGGGTTAGAGCTTCCCAGATTTTCCTTTCCCCTAGGTGTATTTTACCCTTCAACGTAAGTTTCCAATGACAGTGTTTCAGTGTTATGTGGACCATGTTATGCGGACCTGGCTGGAGAGGAAAGAGAATTTTCAGTTCCTGTAATTGATTAGGTGGGCTCTTGCACAGCGATGGGATCCCCATGCCGAATTATGCGAGTGATGACAGCTCCTGCTTAACCTTAGTAAATAGGAAGGAAGTATCTAAAACCTTGGTTCTCAACTCACCATGCCAGAGTTGAAGGGAGCACCACCTTTCACTGGCGCGGAAACTCCTGGCTTGGGACAGAATCCTTTTCCTTTTTCTCTGGAAGACTTCATTCTGAAGTAAATCTTGCTGCTGGGACTAGTGGAGCTCAGGTTGGGACCATTTACTGTTTCCTGGACTGGGCAATGGCATGACTGGTGTCTTATGGAGTAGGGTTGTCTTTGGGCTTGAGAATTGAGATTGCCTTCGGGTTTATGGTTGTATTTGCCAAATCAGAAGAAATAGTATTCGGAAAGGACCGTGATCACCCCTACCTTTTGTCTACGAGGTTCCATACCAGGATTCAGGATCCCAGGTTTCATTCTTCTCCAACCTGGTTTGAGCATAGAGCAGAACTTTCAGGGTGCACCATTATGCCAGGCAGCCATATTCGAGCAGTGCGAACATAACCTGTTGGATCCTGGTTGCATATGTTTAACTGTTGCATTCTTTTGACGTTTTGGTGTGCAAGTGTGACGTAGTGTGGAGCTTGGTAAAGTATCAGTAAACATTTACATCTTATCACAGTGGTCCTGGATAGTTGCCATACGTGTTGATAGGGAATCTAGGCAAAGCACTTAGCACAACCTTTTGTGCTTTCGTATGCTATCAAATGGACAGTGAGCAGCAAAGAGGCTGTTCAAAACAGGCTGGCTGGATGAGGCGTCCTAAACTTCTCTTTAATTTCCACAAGCTGCTCCTAATCTACATAACGATCCTGTCAGTTTCCGCAACGATTTTACTTTTGTGTAAAGCAAAATCAGCAACTGTTGTTCCTAGTTAGTGTCAACCCTAACTTTCATCAGAGGCAATAAACAGTTGAGAATCCAAACGTCCCAAATTTGCTTAGGGTAGGGGTTGTTTGTTTAAAATCCGGGTGTTTAGGCAAATCTTTGGAATTGCTTGAATACTCTGGCATTAATTCTAAGCTGTCTGCAGTTGACTATCTAGCTGATTTAGAAAGGGTTAGAAAGGTGCAGTCATAGTCATATCTGAATTTTTTAAGAAACTCGTTACCGCTCACCTTTAGAAGGTGCACGTCAGATTTGTTTGAGGCTCAGACTTTTTTTCGTATTCTGATTTTGTAAGTTAGTTTAGGCTAAATCATCATCTTAAAGCAAGCACCTAATGGAGGAGTTGCATCATACCAGTTATTAGTTTTTAATGTAATGTAGTATTCTGGTATCGATCATAGATGTTACCATCCCTACGTATAACAATTATTGGTAACCTTTCTCCTCCACCCTTACTGAATCAACAAACAACGCATCACAGATTGTATTTTTTTTCATTTTTTTTTACGTATAATTTTTTTTTTTACTTTAGGATAAGGTAGGATTTAGAACTCGTTAATATAATCGTATTATTCCGATTAGGACAATTTTGTAAATAAATCAAGTAAGATTTAAAACCATGATTAAAAAAAAATCCCGTTCTCAAACTTAAACTTTTTTTTGTCATTGCACTTTTTATTAAAATTTAACCTTTTTTCCCGCGATCACATGTTCTGACACAATTACAGGTTCGTAAAACCACCGGTAACCAATTACGAATCCTTTCGTTTGAATCTACGTGCTTTTGCCATTGTGAAATATTGTAAAAAGTACCCTTCGGTTTCATTCCCCTTTCGGCAGTAAACAAATCTTGGCTGGTGGAGGCGAGGCACTCTGCTAAGCCGGCCTATCCATGTAAAACTTATGGTACAAGCTTGTACTTGGGAACTATGTGGCCTAGTCACTCGCTTCTTAATGTATGCATGCGCTGTTTGCAAGAAGATAGGGCCCCGGCCGCAGACAAACCGCAGTGCTTGGAGGTCACAATCTTTCGTCCCTGCTTCTCCCTTGTCGGCCCTGCAACGCCCACGCAAACCCCTCTTCCCTTACCTCCCTCTCTCCCTCCCTCCCACCCACCCGCAGCGAGCACGCACCTTCATCCCCCACCCCAAGCGTCCGTCCGAGTGCAATGGCTGCTGATAAAAGCGCTCGCAATGAATGCTCTTTCACGCCTCATAAACCGTTGCCGGACAAATACCAGCGAGCCGCGCGGTCCGGGCGCGTATCTGCTGGGCCGGCCGAGATAGGCAGCCCCGCGCCGGAAAATAAAGGCTGACCTCCCCATTAATCGGAGGCTGCAGCAGGAAATCAAAAGGCTTATCGCGCGCGACCGTTCCCGCAGCCAGCCTGAGAGATAATAACGTTTAATAATTCAGTAAGGAAATTGGCTGCAGCTCCATTCAGCCCAGGGACTCGAGGGTGGGAGGCAGAAATAGAGGACTCTTGGGGTGAGTAGGTGGTGGACTGGGATTCAGTTAAGAGTGTGAAGAACATAGCCATTAGTAGATGGCACTCTTCGGTTGAAATCTTGGTCAGCTAACGCTTACATTTTTGTTAATATACGGCTGACAGGACCCCGTAAAAACACAATTTTAAATTCTGAACATAAACCTGGCCCTCACTTCAGTGCACAAGTGCTCTCGCGCTCTTGTGAACCAAAAAGTAGAAACTGTTTATGGTTAGCTATGTTATGCTTGAGGGGCTCGGCGCTTTCGCAGCTTTCTTAGGAACAAACACAACATGTTTTTACCTGCATATGACTTTCGCATTAAAAGCGAAATGCAAATCTTTTCCCGACTTTTCAATTTTAAGTATAACTCTTGTATTTATCTGAAAAAATTATGCATTTAACGAAGAAATGCATTTATCTGCCGACCATAACTTATCTGACCTTACGGCATGCTTATTTAAGATAGGAATTAGTGTTACAGGCCAAGAGCTAAACCACGGGCTACGGCTGTTTGCCGTGATGTCATCATGAGTTAGCCAATGACGAACGAGAATAGCGGATCTTTGGCCGTCTGATTGGACTAGCCAAGTCACGTGATACGCGCTTCACGGTAAACAGCTGTGGCGTGGTATAATGAAGGAAAGAAATAATGGACTCATGCCCGGATGCTGGATTCTAAGGAGTGGACTAACTCTGGTACTTGGGGCACATCGGGAAAAAGTTGGGGACCCATGACGGTCTTCTGAATTTTAACGGGAATCAAAATTAACCACGCTGTAAAGTTATTATTCCGGTAACGAACAATCCGCATGAAATATTGGCCTTGTGAAACTAACAAGAGACACATAAATCTGGGAAAGAAAGAAAACTGCCCCAACTGGGACTCGAACCCAGGACTTCCCGCTTCCTAACCAGATTCACTACCCACTGCACAAGTAGAGCGGACTCTGGCTACGTGCTTAGCCTAGCTTAGTAGCTGTTCAACCTGTCTCAGCGGTGACCTAAAGGCCACAAACAATCATAAGGAGACAAAGCAACTTCCTTCGTTACCTTGTGATTTATTCTTTATTTATTATTCCGGCTGTGCGAGCTAAAAACAAAAGTAAAATATTATTACTTGAAGCCTGTTTTGCCTCGTTTGAAAAATGTCAACGTTTAATATTTTGAACGTCATCCCTTTCATGGTTGAACAATCGGTAATTTTTTTAATCAAAGAAATGTAAGTAAAAACTTGCGACGAAAATATAGGCAGCCGCTAATAATAATAATAATAATAATAATAATAATAATAGTTTATTACCAAATAACGGCTTTAAGTTCACTCAGAAACTTGTGAAGAGCCGATACATATCAAATTTACAATTACTATCCATAAAATATCAATTACAATGTACACACAAAAAACAAAAAACAAAAAAACAAATACCTTATTACATCATATGTTAAAAGCCAATATAAAAATTAAAAAAAAAAAAATTAAAAATCGCTTCAAAAACAAAACAGAAACCACACTGGTATATATAAAAAATATGGTAACTGCAAAGCATTAAAAAAGAAATAAGAATACCAATAATAATAATTAAACTAGCACACAGCTTGAATATAAAGCAAAATAATGTAACAATTATTTACCCAATTGCCATCCTTAATTTCACATACATTTAATTGTTTAAAAAATATCTTTTTATCTCTTTTCTAATTTTATTCTTACTACCAAGTTTAAGTTTAAGTTTAAGTTTAAGGCAGTTTAATGATTCCCTTTTGCTTAAATTTCCATATAAATTGAGCGATCAATAATAACGGTAACTGCAGCACGCTTACTAACGCATTCCAGGTAATTCGAGTTTACATAAAACAAATTGGAGAGAAAAAGAGAAACGTTAGTTATCTAAAAAAGTGTTTGAAGCAGAAGAAGAAGTCCACAAAAGATGTGATCTAATTTGATTTGGTTTGATTTGATTTATTGAGTATTACTTGGCCCATAACGCCACACACTCACACTTACGTTACCACGAACCCTACCTTACGCTACTTTACCCTACGCATGAAGACAACGGGCTTCAAACAATATGCTTATTTTTTGCCACGCTGAGAATAAGAAAGGCTGAAATATCTTAATTGGGGCCATAGCCCGAAGCTTTACGCCCACTCTAATTAAAATATACATAACCAACACACTGCAGTGTCCAGAACCATAATGCACTTTTATTGAGGCCTCAACCTGTATATATGCCCCAAAACTTAAAGTTAAACTTACACTACTCACTAGAACACTCGGAAAACCGTTACAACATAGCAACCACCTTTGTCTACTCTAAACACCAACTACGCAATCCACAATATACCACGTACACAATCCACAATGCACCGCATACACAATTCACAAAGCACCGCACGTACTGTAAAAGCCTCTCCAGACAGAAGACAATTTCGTGCGAAGCGATACGTTACTACGTGTCTACAAGGTCAAAATTGCTGCAATCGTATGGTTGATGTTTTGTTTAAGCACTAATATTGAAGTCTTTTTTGCACCATACTGCGACACCGGGCCACCGCGAGCAGCCTGTCTGGTTAGGGCTTTACTCCGTCGTACTGACGCACGTCCGACACACTGACGGACTGTTGGGCCCACCTTCTCTCTTCCATTTAGGGAAAGTCCCGGTGGGCTCATACAGCGCTGGGCGAAATAGCCACAACCACACCAACACAACAAGGATGAAGGGGGGGGGGGGGAGAAGGGGCACACTACACAACCATTCCCGTTTTGCAATGAATAATGCTATAGCTTTCAGCTTCGGTACAGGGCGCTGACCCTGAACATGCGACAACAGATCTCCATAAACTGGGAGAGCATTCAACCAGGGTGCAAGACGCTGTCGTTCTGCGGCAAATTTCCGACAATCTACAAGACCATGCTGTGGTGTTTCCGCTACCTGGCACACGCTACACAATGGAGAATTGACCCACCCACCAACAATGCAGACGCCCAACAATGGTGAAGAAGGTCACAAAAGATGAAGGCAATGGGCTTCCAACAGTGCCTTCCAAAGAAATCCAAAGCTTCAATAATGCTTGCTATCAGAGCCGAGTTGAATAGTTTCAAAGCTGGTTGAGTAACAATCACTGCCTGTGTGATCGTTGTTGCGGGATTATCGCGTTGGTATCAAGACGGAAACACAGACAACGCAGCCACACTGTGAATAAGAGTGGCGCCGCCCCACTGAAAGTGCGATTTACTAAATACCGCAGGACCCCGGGGAGGACGGGCAGGCTTGGACAAATCACCCACTGGGAGAGGGGGGGGGGGGAGGGCACGGAGTGCAGGGG
>JAHWFP010014882.1:0-52527 GCA_023313725.1 Lithobius niger | reverse complement strand
GGGGGGGGGGGGAGGGCACGGAGTGCAGGGGAACAGGGGGAAGTTGTGGGGGGGGTTCATGTCATGCTGGGGGAAAGCAGAGGTGCGGGGGAATGAGGGTGGGGGGGGGGTACCGGGGGATGCGATGAAGTGTGGTCAAGGGGCCTTTTCATGTCATGCTGCACAGTACAGTACTTCCCTCGCACATGCGCAGATGATCTGCGCCGGTACAACCAATAGTACTTATTTCTCGCCACGCTGAGAATAAGACGCCGCCAACAATGTAGAAGCCTAACAATAGCCACAAAAGACGAAGACGATGAGCTTCAAACAGTACTTTCCAAATAGGAAAACAATAGCTTCAATAATACTGCAGAGCCGAATTGAATAGTTTCAAAGTTGGTTGAATAAATGCCAAATCAGATTGGTTGCTCGCGGCTGCAACGCACAGTGGTTTGGTGTAAAAAATAAGTCAATAGCGGTTCATAAACAACACTAATCATAAGATTGCAGCAATTTTGACATTGTGGGCACGTAGTAATGCGGCGATTCGCATGAAATGTTCTTCTGTCCGGTTAGTGTTTAGACTGTCCGCTCGTGGTTACATGGCGTCGCAGGATGGTTTACCAAAGACGTCGAATCGGTCAATAAACGCCAGACTCACTATTTGAGTGCAAGGCAGTTTTGACCTTGTATAAGCACGTAGTAACCCATCGCTTCGCACAAAATTTTCTTCTATCTGGAGAAGGCATAACAATCGCTGCATGCGCGATCAATGTTTCGGGCTTGTCACTTGGTATCATGACGTAGAAACACGCACTGCAACCACACTGAGACTAAGAGTGGCGTCCTCCGTTGAAAACGCGATTTACTTTCCTAAGAAGACGAAACACGACGTGTACCCAGGTTGGGGGAGGGGCGGCGGCCATCCCCCCCCCCCCCGGGCCCCCGGGCCCCCCCCCCCCCCCCCCCCCCCCGGGGGGGGGAGGCGTTTTCATTTCATGACTCCCAGTGTAATAATTTGCTCTCGCATGCGCATATGATCTGCGGGGGTATAACTAGTCCTATTTGTCACCGGATTTGACGACGATTACAATGCGTTACCACGTGGTAGCATGAACAAGCATTGCTGGTCACCTTTCTTTTGATTGTTGCCTAATTTCGAACTTGTTTTTTTCGGCAAACAAGGGAAATCAAACATTGCAATGATGAGGATCGATGATGACGGGATGGATGCGGCCTGAGAGCAAATGCATGACGGGACGGTTGAGGACTGAGAGCCCAACTGTCCCGTCATGCACTTGCTCTCAGGCCGCATCCATCCCATCATGCATTGCTAGGTAGAATGGCATTGGCACAACCATTGTTGCCCAGGATAGAGAAGTGAAATCGGGTGATAAATCATTTTCTCCTCTAAAAAATGAGTTTTTGGTTGTCTGGGCCCCTAGGAATTCCTATCCCTTCCCATCCTTTGCCACTCCTACACCATGCTCCAGTTCAATACTGATATTTAAGATGCAGCTAACATCTACCTTGTTTGAATTTTGTATTTTACTTTTTTTAATAATCTGTAAAAGTAAATGCATTGCTGTTACCCAGGGATTAAAGATGGACAAACCAATACAGCCAATCATAACGATAGAAATATAATTTTTTAATATACATTCAGAATATATATTTTAATATAAATTAAGAAATAATATGTTAAAAAGGAAATAAGCATCGGCTCCCACGGGGATATCTTTGTAACTTTGTTTGCTGTTCATCAGATTTGATAATTCGCATTTTTATCAAATCAAGCTGAGACTTAATAATCTTTTGGCAAGTATACCACAATTTGTGTTCGGCAATCAATTAACATAAATCGTTTCCTTTTTTAATGCATCATAATATTGAATGGAATAGAAAGACAGCTCCCTCTCTGATTTGGTTTTATTGAAGCTTTAGGCATTATTCCTAAAGAGAATGAAACAGCGACCGATGACGTACCAGCATTCATTACTCGTCTAAAAACATGAGATTTTTTGTGGAGTTTGTTTAAATTTATTTTTAAATTTATTTTTATTCTTTTTTAAATTATAAATTAATTTTTTCATGGCCGGAGTCATCGGGGGTTACCAAGTTTCCTCAGATATCACCAGACGAAAGGGCAAATGGCTGGAGCTTATTAGTTAAGTTGGCTCGTTGCTGCAACTATACACCTTATTCCATAGACCGACGTTTCACAACCGGGGAGGCGGGCCTCCCTTGGTAGGCGCGGAGCAGCTGCCGGCGCCATACTATACGGGCTCATTTATGCAACGAATAGCTAAATTCTCCACCATGTTGGAATTTCAGATGATTCATAGCTTCCAGTTGCGTAAATGCGCCCTAAAGATCAGTGACCATTTTTTATTTTATTTTTTACTATGAATCACAAAAGAAGTTCAATTGTAGGAGGAAGGCAACATTTTCATTTTTAAATATCTACAGATTTTTTTGCAATCACAGCCATTTTAGCCAAAATTCTAGACATTTTTTTATCACTGATAAAATTGCACAGCTTTTTTTTTTGGGGGGGGGGGCACCATTGCCAGCTAGTCCCAATGGGGAGAAATACTGTAGAAAAGGTTGGGAACCACTGCCATAGACTTTTACAGAGTTGCAATATACTAATGATGTACCAAACGCTATCGTTCGTGAAGTGGAATTAATTGAGGTCTATCTGTCGGTGCGTCGTGGCAATTCAGACCTTTCTTGAAATCGGCTATAAATCTGGAGTCAGGGCCGACATGCTCAGTGGCGCGGTAAACCTGATTGGTTGTCAGACGAATGCCCTCTCGCCCAACATATGACAACGTAATTACACAAAGGAAAACGAAACTGTTTTAGAAAAATAAGGATGTTCTTTGTCATTGCCATTATGTTGCACAAAACGAAAAACAATGAACTTGCCTTGTTCGTGAATTTCTTAGTTTGTTTGTGAATTTCTATCTGAATGTGCGTGACCTGTTTCGGAAAGTCGAAATTTCGCGATTCGAATCTCCATGAAATCAGGGAAAGTTGCGATGGTCGTGGTGGCAGAAATCAGAAAGGAAGGTGTGTTTATATATATATATATATATGAATGAATGGGTACTGGAAAACTTGTTCCAACTTTCTCCTTGTACCCCGAAATATGTCAGAAACAGTGTTACAATTTACTGAAACCGAGCTTGTTTGAAACCGCGTCTGCAACCGATTGCTCTGACGTTCGTACAGACAACTGCTAAAAATAATGAAGAGTTGCGTCAGATTATTTAAACTAAACTTCAAAAGTGGGTCAAACCAAATATGGCGCTTCCGTTTGTGCACTTGATGGTCAGAACATCATCGCCTCTTCCTAACCCCTCCCCTTCTTATGAGGTCTGTCCCACTCGACTTCCCGCTGTGCTCCCCCCCCCCTTTTGTATGGCTACCAGTCCGTGACCACACGCCTTCCTCCGTCGACCACAGCCTGTGCAGCCTCATCATTCGTCAAGGCAAGATTAGAGTGCAAGACAGCAAAGCCACCACAACACGTTTAGGGGTTGCTTTACCAAGGTAATGCCCATCTGCCTTAGAATGACTATTATCCTGTCAAGTGTCGTATTACACGCTACATTTTCGCTTCCTGTAACTTTGACATTTTATGATGACAAGAATCTTACTGACAGAGAATAGAAATTACAAGTTTAATGAGTCCAATGGCGTGGGAATTCATTACAAGCACCACTAGGCTACTACCGTAAAGTATGTTTATTATAGCGTCAGTAATTAGTCAGTAATTTGTTTTTTTTTCAGTGCGATTGCAGATTAACATATATGAGTTCACATTTCACGGTCACGAAATAGAAGCACGTCTTCTGGATTTTGACACGGGCTTTGGGCTTAAGCACTAGTTTTCTCAGTTGCTTTGCTACTACTTTCATCGGGCAGAACTAATTCTTCGTCAGTGCCGGATTTCAGACTTTGGGGCCCGGGTACTGCAGTTCGGTGGATCCCTTCAGTAGAAAAAAATGTTGGCGTAAGGGGAGGGGGGGGGGACAACATATCTAGGTAGGGAGTGTAAAGGAGCACCACCAGGGTTCGGAGCAGAGCCCTGCAAACTGAAGCTATTTATAGGTGTAATTTATAGTACATCATTGTCGTATCCGGCTTCTAGAAAGTACTTTTATCACAGAGGAATTTTCCATTTTGCTCCTTGTAAATTCGGACCTGTTCTTCGCCCTGCATGGTGGGACGACCGAAAAACGTCTCCGTCACTCACATGACTCAGCCAGCTTAACTAAAATGCAGTAATTTTTTTATTGTGTCAGATGTTTTATGTCAGATTTTTAATGTGTTTGTTTTGTTTGGCTAGGCTAGACAAATTTACATGAAATCATGTAAGTTGAAGCTGGTATTGACCGTTTGTGGGTTAATTTAGAAAACCTCGTGACTTATAACCTGGGGTGCGTGGGTGGCAGAGTTGCAAGGCAGTTGGATAAACCATCCTATAAAACTGTAGGTTTAGGCTTAACTGTTAATGATGTTATGAGGAGGAAGAAAATATTCAGTAATGATAGCCCTAGAGATTTTGTCGATGGTACGTACGGCTAAGTTTTTCGCGCGAAACCTGTACCCCGGCAATAAAACTAACGTGTGATAATTATTTTGCAGTTATATACCGAGCGCGTAGCGCGAGGGGTAGAGTTTCAAATTAATTAGAATGAATTAGTTTTAGTCTGGTTACAGGCTGAGTGCGAAAATTCACTTTCAGGGCGATTGAGTCGGCGGCTTCCTCCGGTTTAAGCTTACGCACATAGCCCTCCATCGGCTAATTTTAGCAGGGTTGCTAAAATTGGCCGATGGAGGGCTCTGTGTGTCTCTACGTACCAAATTTGAATCGTTTGCTAATAATTACGACTAGATCGTAATTCTAAAACTAATGCAGCAAAAATTAAAGTGTTTTATGGTAATAGACCGCCGAAGAAAAATTAAAAGATACCCTAAAAAATGATAGTGTGAAGTTAAAATACGGAAACCAGACTGAATTCGTCGAGTTCATCTGCTGGTATATACACTAGTCAAAAATTGCGGTGTAGTCCGTATCTGTTTGAAGCTTATAGTTCGGCAGGTTGTGCATGCGTACAACGTAAAGGTCCCGGAGTATAATCGAGATGTCGGGGTATAACCGAGGAGGCCGGGTCCCCGTTAGGTCGATTTTTACCCCCGGCTCCTCTCAGTGATGTGCACAGGCGAGGGGAAGAGGGAAATGCCCTTTTTTTTGTGCCAACAAAGGCAGGCGGCGCTGCCAGAGAAAGTGCCTGAAGGGCTAAAAAAAAGGCCTATAAATATCTAAAGAGACTAGGAAAGAGGCAAAAAAGGTGTTATAAAGAGTAAAAAAGCAAAAAATAGTCCTCAGAAAAAAAAACTCAATGTTCCCTTTTACTAAAAATTGCACTTGCCCTTCGTAGTTCTATATACACGCTACTGGCTCTGTATCATCCACCATAGTAGCAAGCGAGATAACTCACGGTAATTCACTTTTGTAACTCACTTTTGTAACTCACGGTGATAAATCCAACGGCACAATATTAAATTTGAAGACCTTCTGGAATTAAAACTTGGTATGTTTAGACGCGTCTCGCTTCTTTCAGTTCTCATCCAGTTGGATCTGAACAAACCGAAGGGGTGATAGGCCTAAATGTTCGAGCATGGATGTAGCATACGGCCGGAACTTGAGCTGACGCGACTGTTTATGCAATATGGCTGCCGAAAGCGCCACTGATTCGGCAGATAGTTGCGCCACGAAAGAATGACAACTGAGATGCCGCCTCTAGTTTCCTTGAAACGTTTTCTGGATGAACGAACGTGTCGTTATTTCGTTCACTCACGACCACTTTAAAAATTTCTTATTATGGGATTTACAGCTAATAAAACATTTTCACGTAACGCTTCGTAACTGACTGTTTTGCGAACTTGGTTCCAACGCTTAGCAACTTCCGGACAACGTCGCTTCGTGGCGGCCATATTGTTCAACCCCTAAAATCATTAAAAGTCTGGCCGAATAGTTAGGGGTCATGGTTCGAGATAAACCGGAAGAGTGGCTAATCTCAGACTGTTGACATAGACGACAGCAAGCAGCAACGTGATAGTAAGGTCACTGTGGTGCTGAACTTTGAACTTTGAACTTTGCAAAAATTCACCCAAATGAACCTAGAAACTAGTATACATTCAATATATTTTTAAACTCTGATTAAATTGTTTAATAGGAATTTGAATCACTCTGAGGACAGAAAAGGCATTAGTGAACCAACCTTGCTTCACCACTTCTCCATTTTATTTTTATTGGAGTTATTTTAAATGTTTTGAGTGCTGGTGTAATTCGATAGTAATCAGTCAGAATCACGAGCTAATTTTGCAAATTCGACAACCTGAAGCTTGGTGGCTTTACTTTTTTCCTCCTTGAGTCAATGCGAGGCTAGGCTCCCTCACAGGTGAGGTCCGGGTCAATTTTCCAACCCACCTCCCTCCTTACTGCGACCCTAATGACAGGCAAAAGTGAGGGAAAAACTGATTTTTGTGCTTTTTGCTTAAATTGAAGCGGTTGATATTGACAATTTGTTAACGATTTGTCAACAATTGATTATAAATAGCCAAAATTTACATCAACATCTCGAGAAAAGTAGCCTTGCCACTCTTTGCACTATGCTGTGAGCTGTCATGTTTCTTGTCGGTAGGTTTAGCTAGCCAACAGTTTGGTGCCAGGCAGAAGTTGAGCCAAACGTACACGAGCAGGCTCCCCTTGTTGTTCGTTTGATGACAACTTGCCACGCAAAAACGAGTAATTAAATAAAACGAGGGAATAAAGCGAAGCCTGTCTAGGCCATACTGCGCTGCGACTTCCATTGTGCAAAAGACCATAAAGGACGACACCACCAATTGTGTCACAGCATGACAAGGCACTGGGCACTGCCACGCGCTTTATTGGCACAGGCCTTGCATTGTTTACGCTCTAATAGGGTTGTTTTAGATGGACAGAGAGAAGGAAGTAATGTGTTTTTGGCCAGGCATAGGCAGCTGCGCCAAAGTCATAATGGCACCGCCTTCGGACTCTTGACATGACGGAATCGTGTCGTAAACATTTTTTTCCTTCTAGTTCGTACTATTAGTTTTGTTACGTCATGCCCAACCCAACCACTAATGCTCTAACTTGCAGATACGCTTGTTGATTCGGTGTGCAGTGTGTGGTGGCATTGGGGAGGGGGAGTAATACAGCCCTTAAATGTAAAACAGAATGAATTAACCAATTCTCATTGCCTTCTCTCTATCTGTGCAAGGCAAACGGTAGTACCGTAGCAACTAACAATTCACACTTGTTCGGAAATCGAGAATAAAAAAAAACTTTGTAAACTATTAACGTTTAGCTGTATGAATTTCGTGTCTGTTTGTGATGAAGACACAGAATTATCGGCTATAATACCCCGAGTGCTTCTGTGAAATCGACAATTTAATCGATAAAAATGTCCAAGTGGCTACCATCCCTTTAATGATTAAAACCATTCACGGAAAAATTTAGCAAGCACTTCATTATTATAAGTCTTCGTGGCTTATTGGAGAGCAGCCAGCGTACGAGACATCTCCTTTTCCAGTAACTCGTTAAGGTTAGTTTGTAATAACACAAAACCAAAACTTCTGAACCGAATTTGATGAAATTTTGGGCCGGAAATTAAGGAAACTCGATCGGAAATTGTTAAAACCGAGTTTTAGAAAACAAATTGTTAAAAACCAGTTGTTAGAAACCGTTTCTGGTGTGCGTTAATTGTAATAGCATGAATTTCACATCATGTAATGCGGTGTACAAACAAACAATGAATGCAACAGTTTTGAGGATTAACGTGTCAGGTTCACGATAAACACGGCAGTATTAATCAACGAAAAATTGTTTCGTAGTTGAGAACAAACATAAAACGATCAGGAAACAATTGTCAAGAATTCAGGACAAAAATGAAAAGGGAAGGAAGGGAAAGAATGAAAAAAAGTAAGGGAGAGAGGGGGAAAAGAGAGGAGTGTATATCTGGGAGGAGAGCAGGGCAAGCCCAGGAAACAAATTGGCGAACAATCCAGTTCAAGATTTAGAAAGTAAGGGAGGGAGGCAGGGGCGTTTTTCTAGGAGACACACTAGAAAAACGAACAATGTAGGAAAGAGCAATTGATGAGAAGCAAGGTGAACAGAACAACATCCTCCCCAACAGGAAAAATATTGTCGAAGATTCAGCACAAAAATGAAAAAAAAAGTAAAGGATAGAGGAGCTGGATGGACAGGAGGCAGGATCAACAATGGAAGTGCAACAGTCTCCCACTTACTTCGGGGAAACCATTCTTCCCCTCCACTGATAAAATCTCACGCTCCGCTCCAGATGTAACAGTGATGGGCCTAGTAAAGCTCAGTGAACAATTCGTAACATTACTAAGTTTTACGACAATTATTATCCCAGTCGGGGCAGTTGTCTTTTCTTTCTTTCTCAGATTAGTACATTACGTATCCTCACAAGGCCAGTCTTTAATGCAGACTGCTTGCCTCGTTTACCCTTTATCTTGTGATATCTTCTTTATTTACTACTTGCATTATTTCTAGTGTGGAGGCCAAGAAACAATGTTACTTTCCCTCCTTGTATGTGAGTTTGTGACCTTTAGGTCACCACTGAGAAAGATTGAACATCTACTTAGCTCGGCTGGAGCCCGTAGCCAGCACCCGCCCCGGTAGCGCAGTGGTTAGAGCGCCCGGCTAGTAAACGGGAAGTCCTGGGTTCGAGTCCCAGTCGGGGCAGTTCTTTTCTTTCTTTCCCAGACTAGCGTATCGTGTATCCTCACAATGCCAGTCTTTAATGCAGACTGCTTACTTCGTTTAACCTTTATCTTATGATTTCTTCTTTAATTATTATTAATGTAATTTAAACCAATTACGTTTAAGTTTAAGTACCGTGTTTAAAACTTTACGCGCTGTAGTTCTACCGCCACATTTCTGCACAATCCGTTAACTTTTTTTTTTTTATTTCAGCAGTGAACCAAACTCAGATTTTGCCACTGAAAGCGTGTTGTTCTCGCGCAGCCAGAAGTGAATCTTGGCAAGTCGGCTAGTGACAAAGAGGAGTCTGACCAGCCATCGACACAAAGATGCAACTATTCATAAAATCTGCTATTGGGGGACGCTCTATTGAATTAATGTTTGTAAAGAACCAGCTTGTTTGGGATAAAGACGGTTTTAAAGCACAGCAAACAAACGTACCAAATCCTTTGTCATGGCCGTGTAAGTCTGTTGTGTCCCAACTCTTTTGACAAATGTTTTTTTCCCCTTGCTTTCCGCACTCATCAACCACAAACAGATGAATTGTATAAAGTTGGAAAGGGAGAAGGGGGGTGGGGGGGGGGGGGGTGGAGGATTATGCCATAAGGGAGTGTCCAGCGCGTCGCTGCTTTGTTTGTCTCGGCCAGCCATTTCAATATTGAATCCTTCGGCCAAGCGAAAGAGCCCTTCAAGCCAAACAACGATTGATTACTGCCTCTCTCTCAGGGGCCCCGGCTCCACAAGTAACTGACGTGCAGTAATTTTTTTTTTTTTTTTGTTCTAGGCTGCATGATCTGTTAAACGGTCACCGCTTGAAAAAAAAAATATACTTCTGAGGACTGAAATGAGCAAAGGCAAAACCTTTGGAGCAAAGTTTTAAAAAATCCAATAAAAAGTTAAAATCATGAGTCAAAAAGTGAGCATAGCTTCATAAAACAAATTCTTAAATTTGAGGTTTTTACATAGTCTGCTTCTTTTTCATGAGCGGTCGTGAATCACAATATTAAAGTCCTTTCCGGCTTATGGTTTTTATCAATCCGGACTTTCTTTTAGCAGAAGTTTGGGCAGTGTGGGTTAATAGCTGACTTGCCTAAACATCTTATATGGATTTTTAATTTTAAATATATGCTAGCAGTTGTACCCGGCTTCGGCCGGGGTTTTGTTTTGCCCGTGGTTGGTTCCCAATTTTCGGTAGGTGTGACCTGAACGTTCAATGCGACAGGCAATGTTGCGTCTTGGAATACCCCCATTTTCCTTCCATCCTATACCTCCCCTCTTCCTTTCCTGCAATCCTCTCAAAAAGTACTTACGTTGTAGGTTCAGTTAATGTTAAATCATATGGTTAATGGTAACCAACGCATTGCCCCCCCCCCCCCCACCCTCTACCATCTCTTTAACAGACGCACTGCCCCAAACATGGGCATCTCCGCAGAGGCTCCCCCACTCCCAGTTTCGCTTTACCTTGAGCGATCTGAAAAATAACTGTTTCGTGCGTAACGTCATTTTAAGACTTGCCGCTGAGACGCCTGCTCAAAGCAAATTATTAGTTGTGGTAACAGTGTAAATTTCAACTTCTTTTTAAGGCAATAGCGTACCAGTTTCAACATCTGGACAAAGAATTGACAAGCTCTCGCGTTTTCATTGTAGGGGTCGTCATTGTCGTCATTTTAGCTGGGGGGGGGAGGGGGTTGTCGTTTTGCTATGAGACTTTGCCTTATAATGTAGATATGTATATATAACATGTATAATTAAAATGTGTATCATTATTTTTTTATTATGTCGTGAAAAAAATTTGATTTACTTTATATCTCGTAATACACGGCAGGATTTTACTTTAATTAGGCCAGGACATAGCGGTCCTGCGTGAGTTGGGTGAGAGACTTGTAGCCTCGTTTAGATGGGATCTATTCTGGCCAAGTTTGGCCATTAACTCAGCCCCTCTGCAATGATCGGAGGTTCCCAGGTTCGAATTCCTGGATGTGCCTTTTCTTACACTTTGTTTCTCCTAAAACGTCTAGTCAGGTTCAAAATTGAGCCAGTTCATCCACATGACCTCAAGTTTGCTTAACGTAATACAACACACCCAAATGCAAATAAGCAAACATTTTCCAATTGTCATTGGAGAGTTGCTTGTTGCTGTACAATTCACACCAAGTGAAACGTAGGGAACACAATATAAAGCGTGAAACCAAGAATAAACAGAACAGAATGTCAAATCCGCTGAATTAGTGGTAAATAAATATAGATTCAAACGTATTTCCGTTGCCTTTTGGACTTAAATAGCAGACTGCCTAAGCGGGAATTGAACCCTCGACCTTTGAAACCATGTGCCAAAGTTCTTCTGCTAAGTTTCGGCATTTGGTCTCAAAGGTCGAGGGTCAAATTACCACTCAGGCAGCCTGACATAAGTTCTAATCGAAGCGGAAATAGGTTTGGATCTGTATTTATTTACGTAATATTTATTTACGTAACACAAGACTACGAGAAATTTAGTTAAACGTACCGTGAAAGACGTGCCGTTACCACTTGCCACCGCCCACGATAGGTGGGGCGGCGATGAATTAGGCCTTAATATTAGGCCTTAACAAAAGCTTAACCCATTTGATGGACCATCAAAAACGCACGAACTGAAACATTTCTAGTCCATATTTTTTTCTAATTTATTTTTTATTTTTGTTATAGCCTACTGAAAATAGGGATCACTTTTTCGTACTCCAGTCAAGTGGTCCCCATTTTCACTTTTTTTTTTCAAAAAATCTTGGAAAATTTGGACTATTAAATTTTTGTTTAGTCCCTGTGTTTTTTGTGGGCCACCATATTTTTTTTTTTTAATGATAGCCGTATGGAAGGATGGTAGGCTCGAAATTCACTTTTAAAATACGGTTTATATCAAAATAAATAACTAGTGTGCTGCAAAATTAAATTTAAATAATATTTTTTCTTTCGGGGGTTCCCTGAAGCTGGGGGCTGGTGGCATGCCATCATGTAGCTACGCCGCTACGTGGAAGTCCCGCAATTAGCTATGTTGAGTCATACGTAGCTAGCCTACCACACCTAAAACTTCACTCTGTGCGACTTCTTGATATCATTCCATTGTCCTTAGTATTCCGCGTGCTACTGCCAGAATGCTAACATGATGCAGATCGTTCGTTAATAATGGCCTAAAATGATCGCAAATTCTCATTTCTTTATAATCGTTTGATGAGGAAATTTTTTACTGAACAACCATGCGATGAACACATCTCTTAAATTTTTCGTAATTGCGCTTCGTCTTTGTTTTAGACGAATTTAGAAACAGCCGTCGCACTCTGAACCGCCCAGTAAGACAAAAAAAAAATGGTAAGTGTATTTTACCTCAAGCAAATGCAGCGCTACTCGCGATGCTAGACAAGGCCCCATCCCCCAGTCATTTGCATAGAAGGCTTAGGTCGGAAAGGTCAAGCGCGTAATAAAAAAAAAAAAGTCCCACTCCGCCCCCATCGCCGCGGGCTAAAAGGATTACCCGAGGGAGGCCAATAGAGCGAGTCACGTGACCGTGGCTTGCAACTAGGGGATTAAGAGACTGGAAAAAGTCAAAAAATACAAAGAAGTCAGAAAGGCGACTTGACGCATTGCAGATGTTACAATGTCTGCCTGTTATGACCCAAAGTTGTATTCTTTGGCCATTCATCGATACTATTTTTAGTGCTAACTTTCATCAAGTTGACTAGAAGAAGAAACAAATGAAGAACTCTCTTAGGAACTATCATTAAGATAAGGCTGTGTCTTTGTTTATTTATTTATTTGTTTCAGTGTTGCAGACATAGAGCCTTAGGGCTTCGGGCAGATGACCAGGAGTGGTTAACGCTCGTTAAACCCTTTAACCCTTTTTTTGTTTCAGTGAACATCTTCTGGAAATAGAGAACCTGGAAATTGGAGAAATATACCCAAAAGTCGGCAGTAATACCGATTTGATTTTTGGCCTATTCTTATCGTATTGACTTATTTTTGAGATCACCAAAAAACACAGTTTATTAAGGAGCTTGAAGCCACCTGGGTTACTCGCCGCCCTAAACGGGAAAAAAATTACTCGATTAGAGATTTTTTTAGGTTCATTGTTAAGTTCATGATGCAATATTTCCCCGTTAAAGTGCATAGTCTACAGTTGTTTCGTGTGAGTTCCTGGTTCATCATTGTCTTGGCCCTCAGTATTATTGGGGGTAATCAGACATGTTTTGGTCAGGAATGTCAATTAGTAGTTTTTTTTAGGGTCATTGTTAAAGGGAGGTTGCCACAGAATGAAAGTCTCCAGAATCTAGCGCTATCTATTACTACTTTGGTCTTGCTTCCATCCAGCGAAGAACTGTACAACACTATTTCTTTTAATGCGATAAACGAGCACATTCTTTCTTAATTATTGAGTAAAGATTTGGTACGTCCTCGTGCACCTGAGAACAAGCTCTTGTAAAGGTTAACGTTATCATTGCCTCTGGATGGCGCCGCCGTAGATTAAAGCGATTTTTGTTGGTGACAACCAGCCTTTAAGTTCAGAATATCATATTTACCTGTTAAAGCGCATAGTCCACAGTTGTTTCGTCTGACCGAGTTCTTGTTTCATAATAACTGTATTGACCCTCTTGTATTGCTCAATTTTATTCGAGGAAAACAAACATGTTTTGGTCAGGCATGTCTGTCAACAGTCAAGAAAGGATGAGAGCTTAACAGAGGACCACTAACTACTCGCTTTAACACGTTGGCACCAAGAGTTAAACTGTCCAAAGAGCAGAAAATGAAGTTATCCGTTTCGTCAAAGACTCAATAAAATGGACGGGTCACCTTATTATACTGATAAATGGCGGAGTAATGACCTCTTACTAAAAACGTGCACTGATTATTGATCAGCTTATAGTCAGCAACAGCAAGGCAGAGGGCGGGATGCTCAAAAACGAATTGTTTTAGATAACACACGACGCCACTGGAGCAAACGAATCGGCCAACATCGGCTAGTTAATAATAAACCAGCTGATGGTTACTCAAAAAAAAACATAACGTACAATAAAGCCATGAAACAAAACTGGGGTGTAATATTCCGTAACATTCGGTTTCTTTATCTAACAAAACAAAATTTTTAACGTGGCCAAACAACATCCACTCAAAATAGTCCGTGTCGTTTAAGTTCTGATGGCTGTGCTTTTTGTATTCCTTGTGAAAGATTCCAGTTTGAAAGAATCCTAATTTAGAATCGCACAACCTTTATTTTAGGGAAACATAATTAAAATTTTCGCAGCTAAATAAGCTGCAGGGCCTGCTCAAGGACAAAGTTAATCAAACTACGATAAAGGTAATATTGTGTAAAGGGCACAACAAAACGCGACAAAACCAGCCACAATATTAAAAAAATATATATATAATAAATAAATAAAATGTTACTATCGACCTAGTCTAACATCTTTAACATTACTGTTGTGTTGCATGCTGGGCTGGTGTAGCAGTTGTAAAATAAATTCACTTTATAATTATAATTACAATATTATAATTAAAAGTGCTTATAATTATAAAGTAGATTTTCGATGATTCCATGATTTTTTCATCCAAAACCGAATGTTTTAATGATAACGAGACTAAATACCCGCCTTTATGAGGTTTTTGCATTGTTTCAGCAAAATGCTGGCCATTCATGCAGAGGAATGGATCGCACTTTTCAAACTACTGAAATATCAATGACACATTGAGAAATACCGTTGGTTCTTTACATAACGTTGTAGCTGGTGCGCAATTTGACAGTGATGTTCGAATGGTTCAACAGGTAGCCAACTACCATCAGGTTATGGTGTCCGCATAATGATGAAACTTGCCTGTTTCAGTGCATAGTTCTTGCTCGAATCCGAAATACCTCTTTAGGGAACAATGGAAACATGAAAGTGCCCCTTCAGATAAAAACGAAACCACCGTACCAATAGGATTCCTGTAACGTATTTTAAACGGTATTTTTTAAGCGTTGTTGCCTAATCCCAAAGTTCTCCTTCAGCAAACAAGGGAAAGGAGAGGGAGTTATCTGTTTTAGTTGTCGTAACAATCGAATTTTTGTAAAGGTGCAGCATTCCGAATATGTGTTCAATATCTGGCTCAATAAAGTCAAATTCAAAAAAAAAAAAAAGGGTCAAAGGATTTTAGCGAGCGTTAACCGCACCCGGTCATCTGCCCGACGAAGCCCTAAGGCCCTATGTCTGATTCAAAGTCATTCATTCGGACAATGCTCTCAAACCTTGGCCATTCCTAAACAATAGCCCGTTGACTCTAACGCCCCCTTGTGCATTGTTTATGAATGCTCGCGGTCTTCGGGCAGTATACTTTACTGCATTAAACTGCAGTTTAAAATTCTGATAAATTCTTCTGTTGTGGAGAATATTAAAAGCACTAGTTGTGCCCGTGCGCATGCTGCGCACCCCCCCCCCAAAAAAAAGAGGGTCCCCCAGGTGTTTGGTCTCTGGTTTTAAATTTATCAAACCGAAGACCGAACATGTGAATGGCTCCCACATATGCCTCTCCCCCACAATTACTTTAACCCCCAATCCCCACACTCCTGCCCCATCCCCCCATACACGCATGCCCGCTCCCGTGACATTCTCCCTTTGGTGCAGCCCCGGAAAAGTCGATGGCGTGTGTTTGACTGAAGGCTAAAAAATACCGTACCACTGAGAAATCCAGCATTCAGTAAGCAAGTAATCCCATGTTTAAGTTAATCCTTTGAAACAATTCACTTCGGTAGCGCGCATTGCCCGCCACACACACTTGCCCTGGCACCCTCTCCCGCACCCTCCGAAAACGCCCGCCCGTGACATTTCCCCTTTGGTGCAGCCCCGGAAAAGTCGCATGCGTATGTTGGCACTGAAGGCTAAAAAAAGCCCTGAGAAATCCAGCATTCTGTAAGCAAGTAACCCTATGTTTAAGTTAATCCTTTTAAACAATTCATCTTGGTACCGTGCATGGCGACATTGTTGCAAGCAACGATTGTTGCTGCCCACTCAAAAACAATTCAACTCCTTTCTGGAAGTGAACATTTAGGAAATAAATTCGCCTTGCCATCGTATCAGGCTGCCAATTTCGAGGCCATTCGGGGCCTCGAAATTAAGAACCAATCGTCGTTTGGTTTAAAGTTGTCTGGTTTAGTAGACACGGGTTGTTGTTTTTTGTTGTTTTTTTTTTAGCTCAAACGGCACAGTCCACGCGACTAAAACTTCGTTGGCTTCTTTGGTACCACAACAATACCAAAAAACGAACTAAAAACGGTGCGGCAGGTCTGGTAAGTGGCGCCATCTCTTCGAAGACTTAAGAAAAAGTGTTATAACCCGAACTTGTAGGCTAGTCCAAGACCGTCAATAAACGGCGACATGGCAGGTTTGGTAAGTCGCGCCATTTGTTCGAAGACGTTGGAAAAATGTCTCAACCCGAATTTGAAGGCGAATCCCGTCAACAGATGTCACTACAGGGTGGGGTACTTGATTGTACGACGGAATGGAGTGGCCGGTGACTTGGCCGCCTGTTCCGTATTATATATGTAGATTGACTGTGCTGTTAAAATGAATGACGTGTTATTTATTACATTAACGTCTTCTATTTGTTTATTTCTTTGTATATTTCCTCTAGTTGTTATCTTGACAACATTAAGAGGAAGTCTACAGTCAGAATGCTAAAAAGTCGCTTTCCTTCTTCTTATGTTTCTTTCCAGGCCAACACACGAGCATTTAAGCATCCCAAAAGTAACTAACTCCCTTATCGCCTTGGCAACGTGAGTCAACCTTGTTTACGAAGAGAGACATGGCCAATCCAAGATGGCTGCACAAGCAATGTTAGCGACCCCCTGCACCAGAGGTCGACCTGGTGCGTCAGCGATGCCAACTACCAGAGCAAGAGGGCTGGCGGAAACGGCGCACTTTACGACGAGACGAGCCCTCCACGGCCAAGATGCCACTTCCGGTAGATTCGATGGGGAGAAACGAACCAAAAAAATCTACTTCCGGGTGGGTTTGAGTGGAAAGAGAGAAGTGAATGCTTTTGTCCAACCAATCACGACCTTAGCTAGTCTGGATCGGAAGTAGCACGAGGGCAGCAGGAAATAGACACAAAGTATAACTCTGTACCAGTTAACATTTTGAAATATCTCAAAAGGGCTTTTAAGAGATACTCTCTTTGCAAGTGCTCTACACTCCAAATGGTCCAACGGAAATGTTTTCTCCTTACACTATCGATTATTCTGTTGAGACTGTCATGTAGACTCCAATCCAGACAACGTCTTTTTACAGTTGCCCGAGTTTGTGGGTATTCACAAATCCTTGGTAATTTAAAGTAAAATTATTCCCACTCTTTGTCACGATGATGAATCAGTACCAACATGACATACGTACACGGCTTTCCAGTCGCTTATCGTTAAAATGACGAATGACAAATCAACGGTTCGTACGTCACGTTGAACCCCATAATATTCAAGATCATCACTTCGAGACCTATATGCGGCAACGCTCACAACCAATGGTCTTTTAAATGATGCTGAACGCCAGAGTAAAAAAAATAAATAAATAAAAGAAAATGTAACGTATAGCTTAGATCTTCGGAAGTACCTACGCTGGACTCGGCAATTCGCTTTTCCAAAGCTATCTGAATGCGGTTTTGGTATTTCTATAGAGCAGTGATATTTGCCGCCATATTGGCACCAGTATGGGCATAACTACAAGGTGCACTACATAAAAATGGAGAAAAAAACAACGGAAGAGCGGATTTCTTAGGCTTAAAATAACGTTGTTTTCTCCAACAACAAAAATCACGCGTTTTAGGGCTAAGAAATCACTCTTCACAGCATCAGCTTCAGTATGACGCCCTTCTGTTTCTCTCTGCAGTGCCCCTTGCAGCTAACCCATTAAGGCTCCAGCATAGAGTTATATATAATAATACTACGTCGTGTCACTGCTCTATTAGCTTTTAGGACATTTCATTTGCATTAACTTACGACGCCAACAATGCGTTTTAACGTGTTTATGTTTGAAAATTGCGACCAGACAATGTTTCCACGTGATTGTTTGTCAAAGAACGGTTAGTACAAAAATAACAACCGTGGTTTTCCGAACGACGTCATCCACTAGTCGTTGCTATGGGTGCGACATTGCGTATCCGTTACTAAGTCAATTCCTCCAGAGATAAAAGCAGTCAAACCTGTTTCCTGTAACCTTTCAAGTGCATAGGTTACGGAAGCAAAGAAGCCGTTATTCCTCTTTTAAGGTCCCCGTGCACTGGGCGGCCAGGTCGTGAGGTCAGTGGTCGTCACGGGCAAATAACACGGCGACGTGCCGCGCGGCCATGATTGTTTTTCATTGATAATTCTCGATCACGTGGTGAAAAATGAACACGGAGCAAGTATGGTCGCCCTGTGGTCGCCTGCACGCCGCTCGAGATCCCAATGGCCGCTGCGACTGACTGGTGCTACATATACCGTAATCATTCTCGTTGGCCGCAGCGACCTGGTCGCGCAGCTTGGTTGCTTAATGCGCGGGGGCCCTTAGGCTCAAATTGATCGTAACTGGTGAATATTTCCGAGGACTACGTCTTTGGACAATTAATGAGATAAAGGTTTATAAAGAAGCCGAACTGCTGTTAAAACGCTTTTCCCCGGTTGACGCAGTGATGATATCGGTTTATAAAATGGAGCATTTATTCTTACCCTGCGTCTAGCGATAACGCGGAAAACAGAAAACTAAACCGAACTAAAATAACGGATCAAACGTGTGCTTGTTCAAGTTAAAGCACAGCGGCACAACAGAATTTTTTTAATAAAGGGCGCTCCCATACCTGCCCCTCCAACCACCACCCACGAATAAGAAATGGACACGGACCAACTACTTATTTGCGCAACATTTGTCGTTGAGTGGATTGTCGTCTAGCTAAGCGATCTTCTATAAGTCTTCGTGTTGCTAATGGTCGTGGTATCGTATATTTTACTCGTAATTCGCTCGATTTCTATTAAACATCGGTCTGATATGTTGAAGGCATGATCTTCCACCAAGTTGACTGACCCTTAACAAACGTACAACCAACAGAATATTCCGCTAGACAAAAAAAAAAAATCCGTAATTCTGTAAGCGGTGCATTTTGGCATAGGAAGACGGTGTGGTTTTACTGCAGAATCACCTGAACAGAACGGATCGTGCTATCGCAGACGGGGGGGAGGAGTGGGGGTGACCGTTGTAAGACTACGACAAGGTTCGCAAAGGTGCTTCAATCCTTAAAAATGCTCGAAATTGTTAAGAAAAAATCTGGGCATTGAAATCCATGAAATTGTTTGCTACGTCCTGAAAGTCCTTGAATTAATTTTTTTGACGTTATTTAAAATGGAGGCCTAGCTTTGACTAACATAAAAGACAACCTTGAAATTTGTTTTAAATAACTTGCATTTTTTCTAAAATGTTAGTTGAGCTTATCTTTTAAGTGTTATTGCTCTCGTGCGTATTAGTCAGGCTATTAAAACAAAACAGGGGGGGGGGGGGGAATAAAGGAATAAAATGTTTCCTGGTGAAACTCCTCACCCTGACTGGTGAAATTCGAGCTAATTCAACTGACCTACTCTATAACAGCTGCGCGAGGAAACACCACCAAAAAAATTTTTTTTATAATTCTCGCTTTATTTTCGCAGCTTTTTTTCTCCCGAGGAGTCTTTTTTTTTTAATCGTAGAAGTTTTTGAATGACTAACAGTTAGACTCCCTAGTCCTCAAAAAGTCCTTAAAAAGACGTTGTTGGAATCTCAGACGAAGCTAGTCTGTTATTAAGGAGCCAACTGTGAGGCAGCATTGCTCAGCACCACAACGCCGCACAACGCAGTATGAATTTAATAATCCTAGACGTAGAAAGGGATAGAGTTTGAAACAAATGAAATCAGCTATAAAATGAATTCATGCTTACGCTTGTGTGCGCTAATTTTCAACTGACAATAGGTTTCCACGGTGTCCATTCATTAATTTCACCAATCCAAAGTAAATCCGGCCACTCCATTTTTCATATATTGAAAATACTATTTTGCAATCTATACTCCCATCGACATTTGAACTATTTTTTTATATTGATATCAATAAAAATACTCGTAATGTCTAAGAGCAGCAAAACAGTTTTCATTTAGAGCGTTAGCCTTTTTGGTCAGTTGTGGTGCTGGCCATTTTGTCTTGGGTCGCCGGGCACCCCTCACAAAGCTCGCATTGCATTGTGGGACTTTTAAATTCAGCAGTGCTCTTTTTTGAGTTAGGGTCCGGTCATTATCTATCTCTGGGGGGGGGGGGTGCCCTTGTAAAAATTTTAGGGTACTGAAGGGAGAATCACAATTGAAACAATGACCAAACTGAAGGAAAAAGCTAGTCCTAAATCTTAAAAATAACACCTTCAGCAGTCAAACTTTCTAAGAGCGCTTTAGTTCTGAGGGGATTGGGAGGGGGGGGGCATCACATAAGTTTTTATAAGATTTGACGTTTTTTCTATTGTCATTCAGTGAAGAGTTCTTTCAAACCACTTTCTAAAAGTATTTTTGCAGCATGGAGTATTTTTCATGTTGCACGTGTTTATGTTGTGAAAGGAATGGGCATGCTGAGTTGAACTGCTTTAGTTGGGCCAATATGAATCCCTGACATCAAAAAGTTATTCTACCATCATGAATCATAAATTTTGGTACAAAAGTGGTTTAAAGGATACTTCTTTGAATGTTTTCAAGCACATAATTTAAGTCAAGGCTCGTTTTACACACAAAGAGGACCTGTCCATGCGAAATGCTCATTTTTTTTATTAGTACAGACGAAATCATCTACACATAATAACCTAAGGTATAAGAAAAGCTTACTTTGTGGTGGTGGGGGTGGGAGCAAGGGATCAGAATATTTTTGGACCTTGGGTGGCGAGGATCCATTTTTGTTCAGGGTATCGAAAATATGAAGGTCACATTTTCAATTATTCCCTCCCACACGAAAATAATGACCAGTCCCTTAAAATTCAACATCGTCAGGATTGATTAGAATGGCAAACTAGACCGTAACACTGTTTAGAAAAGCTACAATGAACCAAGGTACAAGGTAGTGGTATTTCACATAATGCTTATCTATTATGTACTTTTACAAACAGCGGCTTTGTCGTTATGGCTGAATGGAGGACTTTTAAATCCAACAGCAAACGGAAATAGGTTTACATCTCTACTTATTTGCTTAAAATTTGTTAGCAGCTATCCTTTTGACATCCAGTGTTGTGCACTCTTGAATTTTAATCCGACATTCAGAAACTTGATGAAAAATTGTAAACAAGGAAGGTGGGCAAACCACTTTTTCCTCCCTTTATCGCTGTTGCTATTAAATTCCTCGTGCTCCCTGGTCGTTTAATGAGTCAGTATCAGTTTTGGCCTCATGGTATCTTAGTTCATCGAGGTGCTCGTATTTGTTGTAAGGGGAAGCCCAACTGGACGGACGGGGGCGGCTTATCTGGCTCAGGCCGTGGCCTCTCGTCGGGTGGTCAGCGCGGGCGCCATTGGGTGGAGGCGGGTCAGAATCGGGGGCGACACACGTCCATCTGTTATTGCAACGCATGACGCCCATCGACGCACGCCAGACGAAAGCTTGTCAATGACCTAATGTGACACATTGCCACGTTTATTTACACATTTCTATTAACGTGATAACAAGATTTACTTGGTTCCAGCATGAACTTACTGGTGGTTCTTTAATTAGCGGTACAATTAAAAGGGTTATTGTCGAACAAATTGGCGGCTCGGCTGGGTTGCGTGTTTATCCCAGCCACCCCAACCCCCCTTTATAATTCTTCTTTCGATTTATAAAATTATGCGATCGTAAATTGTAAGGGAGGGGAGGGGGGGGTATTACAGAAACGATGAACTTAGGAGAATTTCCAGTAAAAGGTAAAACGTTTTTATTTTTTAATTTTACTTTTTGCGTGTGTTAAAGTTTGGTAGGTATTGATTTTCTATTTGCATACAGCTGGTTTGCACACTCGACCACATTTCCCCTACTATTCAACGCGAAAATGGTTTCCTCGCCGCCACTCCGTATTTCATAAAGTCACAATGTCACTGAGTTTCCGCATCCCAATCAACGCGTAGGTCAATTGTAGTGTTGCGACAGTGTGGGGATTTCGCAAAACTGTCACTGTTTAATTTACCATATTGTTCAACGCAACCGTGAGTCTTCATTGAGTCAGAGAATGTGCACAGTACACGTTTTAGATGCATCTGCCTGCGATTTAGCTAAACAGAGGTAGCTTGGAAAGCATGTTCAGCAAAACAATCCATTGAATTTCTTGTAAATTTTGATAGTTTTGCAACATTTTTTTTTTTGGCTCGGTGCTTTACTTATAAATAGACAAAATCATGTTTATGTTATTCTTCTACAGTTTTTTTTGAGAATTGATATTGTGTGTTGATTATTCTTTTAATTTCCATTACTAGTTTGAATTTTTGTTTTGTTTTTTATATTTGTTCCTAGTGTTGGAGCCAAATTCTTTTTTTTCGGCTAGCAAGAGTCAGCTGATTTTTTTTTTTTTTAAATCTGATGCCCTAACACCACACGATAACGTTAGCGCTTTTGAGGCGAGGATAAGTCTCTTTTTGTTGGTTATGTAATCTAGCTGAATAAACGTACTTAACTACTTTAGGAAATAGTAAGTAAGTACTTCATAAAACTTAAGGACTATTGTTTAAAAGTTCCAAATACACCTTTGGTAATTACATCAACGACAACACACCTCTGTCTCATAATCATACTTTAAACTGGGACTAAAGTGAGTGGATATACACTTCGTTTCATGAATTTGTGGTTACCAACATTATTATGTTTGTAGGAATACGCCACAGGGATAATGTTGACTAGTATTTGAACGGACGTCACAAGAGTTAGTCTTTTTATTCTAACATTGCTGTTAAACGAGAACAACCGTGGATAAAATACTAAATTTTTGGTGTTAAGATCAAAGCTAAAATGCGGACACACTATATGCGGTGTTTCACTTGACGTTTCGGGTTAAAACACATCATTTCCCGATTATATATTTTATTACTGTAAGTATGTTTAATACGGTTCATTTTGTTTTCAAATTTAAAACTGAAACAAATAGTTGGTTGACCAATAACGGGCAGCCCCTAGTGATGGTTGGTGACCAAGCTGTCGACGCGCCATTAAGCCTCAATCCCCCCCAGTGATCGACGGAGTCTCCATCACAATATTACCGCCTGTTCCGACTCTCGTTCTATGTCGCGACCCCATGCGGCCAAATGTGAAACAACGGGTAGTAAATATTTTCTGGGATAACACACGTTGAAAATACGTTGAATAGGTAATAAAAATAAAAGCACCATGCGCCTGATGCGCGAAAACCACAATGTCATGAAACATCAATATTTAATTTTCAACAGGTATGTTCCTGTCATATTCACAATAAATCTTTAAAAATCAAATCAAAATACACCCACGATGGAATGCACCACACACATTCCACAATGTAGTGCAACCATGCATCGTGGGTGGGTGTATTTTGATTTGTTTTTTAAAGACTTATTGTGAACATGACAGGAACATACCTGTAGAAAATTAAATATTGATGTTTTATGACATTGTGGTTTTCACGCATTTGGCGTGTGTGATTTTATTTTTATTACCCATTTGACCACTGCTCTGACGTTGAGTTGAATAGGTTTTAATCGGATAGAGATGAGAAAAAATACCATTCGTCGTGCTACGATTATTCCACGCATGCGGCACCGACACGTGCGACAGTGTTCCACTAGCGTGATGTGGTAAAGGAGATTCTTCTTCAAACCAAGGCCGATTGGGTAGAAATCGTGTGTTTTTCTTCCTGACTTATCGCCAGTTTATGCGCGTGCTGGAAAGTTGACGTCTGTTAGCAGTGCTTTTCATAAAAGAAAAAGAATTCTGGCAATGTTGAATCAGTTGACCTATAATCGGGAAACGAAACCCACACCTTCTTTCCCAGGTAACCTTGTGATAAGGAATGGAATACGAAGCGGTAGCTACAACATGGACACTCCCACGTCCTCTGGACGTATATGCATTTATTAGCTCCTGTCAACACTAGATGGTTGCTGTTTGGAAAATAAACGCCTTTATATGCTCCGATTGCTTTCAACCTTTGAACGTAGATAAAATATTCGTTACAAATTAAAATGACAAACGTGCCGTGGTATCCTTGTTGACATGAAGTGGTGTTGACTCGTATTGGTCACACCAACGTAACACATTGTTGCCTTTTGAGGGAGGTTATCCCTACTGAATCTCATTGTGGTGCCACTGGCCACTTAATATCCGTCATGTGCTAGTTTATGTATAGTAGAAATGGTTTATTTATCCATGTTTTATGCCGAAGTCCGTAGAATTTGTTTTGGTTGAATTATATTTTCATTACGTTTTATTACATGTGAATGCGATTATGGGCATACATTTTTCCAACAATGAAAATACGCATAATAACATCATATTAATTCCTTGAAGCACCATTCTTCCAATGACTATATTATCATTTTGTTAGTCAGTTTTTTTTTTTGTTTTTACTATTTTTAATAACCAGTTTTTTTTACTTCTTTCTTGGTCTGTTTAAATACTGTTAGAGACGTAAAATTGGGTAGCTGATAAAAAGTCCAAGAAATATAATATTGCACATTCCTCATCCATAACAATTTTTCACTAAAAAATATTCCAAATCGCAGACTTTTACTTCTCAGATACGTTGTTTTTTGTTTGTTTTTTTTTTTTTTTACATATTTTACCTTGTGCTTAGAATTAAAATAATTATTTAAGATTATTGCGTAATTCCTAAGATTTATAACATTTAAGTATTTTAGGTTCTTGAAACAATTCGTTGATCTTTTTGTTTTTATAATTCGTTGGTTTGAACAGAGCTTTAACTAGTTTGTTTTGTGTTCCATGGATTTTATCTAGGAGATATGACGATGTTAAACCATCAAATTAGATCCTATCAAGTTGATTGTCAAACAGTGTTCGTCGCCGTTTCACTCTTCTAAGGAACTTGGTACGTCAATTAGGCAATGACTCTGTTTGTTCTGCTGTCCGGGGTTTGTAAATTTTGGCAGCAGGTGCAGACATACTCATAATAAGATCTAATATTATGAGTAACATCTCTGTAATGCGTGGCGCAGTGGCAATCCGAACCACTGCACTGTGAGTGAGGTTGGCGCTCATGATCTACCTGTCGACGTGCTATAAAGCCTCAACCTCTACCCCGCCCCCACCCCCAAAATTGATTAATCTGAATCAGTGATGGAAGTGGGTCACTTTTACCAACCCATTACCCACCTGACCCACTAGATCCCTGAATCATGACTCACATGACCCACCCGATAAAGAACAAAATGAAACCCACCGTCCGTGACCCATCTCACACTATGAAAAAAATAATATAGTATGCAAATACTACAGTATGCAATTTGGGATTTTAGCCTTCTGGGGAAAATTAATTTTGAAAGAGTAAGAAAAATTGAAAGAGTACTAGTAAGACTGCTGATTATCGTAAGATTACCGTGGGTCGGCAGGTGAACGGCCGTGACTCGTGACTCACTCGACCCACGATAAAAAAAGTGACCCATGGGTCAGTTCCATCTCTGATCTAAACCATAGGCGAGGGTCAGTATGGGGAAAGCAATCATTGTCACTGCCAATCCCAACGCAGTATCTGATAAGACGAGCATGTTCGTTCTATTAACGGCAGCTGTGAAAAAGGGGAAGTATGTTCATTGCGTGCAAGGTAGCAATGAACAAGGGCGGTAGTGTTCATTCTTTGCACGGTATCAGTGAAAAAGGGCGAGCGACCGCCAATGCGAAGGGTAAATGTCGATTATCAGCAACAGTTAGTAACAAACGAAATATTTCGACATGCATTGTTGACGGAAAACTCAGAGCAATCAAACTCTGGGCCCCAACAAAAACAAACGCTAGCGCAACGACAAACGAGGCAGCTTGACATCTTGGCTTTCTACTAAACCGTCGTATGTTACGCCAGGATCAGCAAGTTTAAAAAATATGCTTATTTTGAACCGATTTCTGTCAGATTTTAAACTTAGGCGAAATAGTTAATGCAAATAAGAATGGGCTGACATCACCACTGATCAAAACAGAGTACGATTTTGAAAAGAAACGCCACCATTATACAGTGTATTTATTATCCGCTTTTTTTTTTCTTTTTCGTGTCTAAAAGTTGCGATAAACTGCAAGTATGTCCTTGCGTTTGGACAGCATCACCAAATAGGATTTCGTTTGGTAGGGGTTTGGGGGAGCTCTGAGCACTTCAGCCAACGTGAGATTACTTTTCGACATATATTTCTAGCCTTTATTTTTTAAGAGGAGTTATGTGGGGAGGTAGAGTCGCTTCCATCGTCCCCTCTCCCCCTTTATTCTGCGCCTGATAGATGGTGAAGCGAAAACGAGAAGTGCACGATCTATCAGGCGCGGGGTGGGGGGGGAGAGGGGACGAAAAGAACTGGAGAGCTTGGTGGGAGGGTGGAACATCCTCATAGCGTTCCACCGTCTCTTTACTGCAAATTTGTTTCGTGCTCCGGGATTATGGATAAAAAAAGTGATGCTTTGTTTGTTGAGAGGGTTTCCTTGGTTTCTTCTTTTCTTTTTTTTCTTCTTTTTTTTTTGTATTTTTGTTCCGGAAAACGGTAGCGCTTCCTTCATTGCTAACATGATCGTGTTTCGACTACGGCCAGAATTGGATTAGCCAATCACATCCCGCCGCAAACCGATGTGGAAACGGAAACCAAGAAGATAGACTCTGGAATCAATCAAGCGGATTTATTGGAGGCCGTTAACGCAATTCCCTGGGGAGAGAGAGCGAGAGAGAGGGAAAGGGCCGACTTGGAGTTGCCACCAATTACCAACAGCTTAAGAGATGGTAAGAGACAATGAGGATATCCGATACACAACTGTCTTAAATGGACACACGAAGCATTGCTATAACGAACAGTTAAACACAAATTAGTGTTATTACGCCCATCAAGAAAGCAACACAATACATATTATTTTATTGAAAAAAAAAGTCTGTTACGTACGAGATTATGACTGTTTAGCGAACTTTTAATTTTTATTTTTTTTTATTGATTTACGGAAACAAACAGGAGAGGAAGCCAAATCAGCACAAGTCCGATCAGAGTGCTATCTACCAACAATAAAAGAAAAAGTATAAACAATACAACAAACAAGCTGTAACACAGGAACATATTAAAGCAATGCAAACAAGTGCAAACAAAATCACCAAGCCATATCTATGGTAGACAATATGGTTAGACAAAGAAACAGGATGGAACCAACATTGTGTACAGCCGTGAATGGTAAGACAGCTGCAATGTTGTGTTTCTTCGCTTAATACTAATGTTTACAGCTAATTTCGTTTCTTTAACCAATTCCTAACGTGTGTTTTAACTTCATCAAACTTTTTTAAGTCTTGGAAATAAAAAAATAAAAAACACCACATAGTTGACTGTAAGCTTGTCTGGCAATTTTGTGACTTATAAATAACCATTTTTCTCCAGTATGTGCAAAATTCTTTAAGGTTATAGGAACTTCTCAGCAGTCTGCATTTAAACGTATTCTTCTCAGATGTAAAGTCCTTCCTATTCTCATTTCTTTTTTAATCGGTTGTCGATGACATCGGTGACCCATTTGCCCCAGGAAGGTCTAACCTTGGTGGCAAGGCAGAAGTATCCCTTTCCCATCCACTCTCCTTTTACCTTCCATTTTACCCTACGAAGTTCCCTGTGTGTAAGACTTATATACCCTGGTTTTGTTGGAAATGTAACCGGAATTGTAAGTATCCCTTCCCAGCCGGTTACAATTACAACAAAATTTTATTTATTTATTTTGTTACTTATTTGTTTAATTTCTTCATTTATTATAACTTTGTAAGGAAATATTGGAGAAATATTCCACACAGTGATATAACTATCCCATTTACGCACGTCTTTATTTCTTTCTGCTTCCAAAACTATCCCTAATTTTAAAATATATAATTTGCTATGAAAATAATACAATTTGTGGTGGTATTGGATGAAAAGCTTGCATGACAGTTATTTAACGACTGGATTTAGATTCAAGTTCCGCATTTGGATAAACAAGGAACTACCTTTCAACATTTATGCTCTTTGACCACTTTAGTGCCCTTTGCATCATTAACAGCATGTGTACCACATCTGTACAGCACAATGACATAGAAAAAACGTGAGCGAAAAGAAGGTAAATGTTGACTCCGCAATAGACGTACATGAGCTCTTATTTCTTGTAACACTACAGCCTAATTGTCGGCTTCTTTCGACGGAGTTCGTTGTTATTGTACATTAACAGTTACACAAGATGTAGGACGAACAATTACCGTGCCGACAAAAATTACAACTAATGATAACATAAAAAAAAAGGCACAGATGTTCAGCCACATCTGATAGATAAAATATTACCGGACGTCCAAGATGGAGGAAGTTAAGTTTAGCTCAAAGCCAACGCCCATTTGGCTACTCAGTGAACCTCAGCCACACATTAAAAAGATTAAACTGAGGTAAATCAGTGTCCAGAACGTTTGAGATTTTTATTGTGCTGCGGTTGAAAATGTTTGTATTCGTTCACTTTATCTAATGTTTGCCTTCGTTCTAATTGGAGCAGAAAGTGTAAGTAAATATTTTGTTGTTGTTTAAGTCACTGGATCGAAGTGCAGTCGGCGCTTTCTACATGACGTACTGAGAACGCCTTTTCATCGGGAAATATCAACAGGTTGGTTGGAAATTTAAAAACTAAATTTACAGCAATCTTACCGATGTTTCTCGATGGAATGGTATACTTGCCAATCTGACAAAGAAGCGTTCGGTCTATAGTGATTTTAACTTTCTTCTGAATGGGTAACATCAATTTTAACCTTGGCACCCAGTGGTCCTATGTGCGACATCATCCATAGTCTTCACTATATTGTTTTTATCAAACTGTAGTTCTATGAGACTGTAAGTCCGAGACCGTAGATTGGGGCAGGAGTGGGGGGTGGGGGGAAGATGGCGGAATGAGGCCACATTACTTTTATCACCCACTTCTTTCACACACTTCAACTAAATATTTGACATTTTACTATTAAGTACTTTAACGCAGCATGGAATAGGACCTTGGAATTTGGTTGGCGCTAATCACCAAGCTGTCGACGCGCCATTAAGCCTCATCCCCCCCCCCCCCTTGGAATTTGTTGGTTTTCTGCACCCGAGGCAATGATAGTGTTGGTATGCATTATTTTCATGTTCGGCAACAAAGAAGCAACAGACATCAGACAGGTATTTAAAATGATGGTATGGAAGGATTGTAGGGGAAAAAGTCCCACAAAAATAAATCACAGAAATTAAGTCACAGGAACGGTCACAAATTTTCACCGTTTAAACTTATGTGTTAGCGCCAACGTCAGTCACAGTGGAGTGGCGCGATTTACCACTGCTCCACGCATTACAATGAATGAAAAGAGTCTCAGCAACAAGAACAAAAGCATCAACAACAAGAAATGGCCATTCGTGCAGGCCAAACAGTTTGACTGTTGTCAATAAAAATTTTCATGCAGTGACATAGTTATGATGCGATTCAAATAATGAATTTCGTTAGTGCGTGTCAATTCTAGGGGAACTACCGGTTTTCATCAAAATTTGACGTTTAGCGTGGAAGTTCACGCTGAGGATTACATAAGGACTGCTATATTCCTTGAAAAACTGAATAACAATCTTTCAACATATACTTCAACATAAATCAACATACTACACAAATCGCTATAAATTTTACAGGAGCAAAGGAAACACAATAGAGCAGCGTCATGTGACGTCATATTGGCTACAAGAGAGATAGCTGCAAGGGGCACTAGATTAAAATGGAGGGTTAAACAACGGCACTTCTAGTCAAGGCAGTGCTTTGAGAGCGGATTTCATAGGCTTAAAAAAACGTTGCTTTCTCCAATCCCTTATGCTGCTAGGTTGGAATTGGAAAATAAAGATTCCACTTGCTTAAACATGTCAGCAACTGCCAACAAATCGACAAAAATCGCGCATTATAGGCCTAAGAAATCCACTCTTAACAGCATTGTCTTCAGTACGACGCCCTTCTTTTTCCCCTCCAGTGACCCTTGCAGCTATCCCAGTTACTGGGTTCAGCATAGAGTTATATATACAATAATACAACGTTGTGTCGCTGCCCTACACATAGCACAAGAGCGAAAATATGCACAAAAGTTAGCTAAGATTCAGTAAGATTTTATGTTTCATTGACATCACGCGACTTGAACTCGAACCAACGAATTACGGATCACAACTCAGGCGACCCAACCGTCTAAGCCATCTCTCCAAGGATATAATAAAGACTTGCCGAACACGCTATGAAGGCTACAATAAGTCGTGGCCGTGACTCCATTAGGCAGAAGAACTGTTGCTTTCACGAATCGAACGGAAATAAACACAAGAGAAAAGCTCAAATAATTTAGCCCCTTTCCATTAATGGCAGCAACAGTTCGTCTGCTTAATGGAGTTATGACTTCCTTCGGGAGTAATGGTTTATGTGAAGCCTTTATAAGATAAAAAAAACGAGCACTGGACTTATTTTATGTCTTAAAACGAAGTGCTTTCATATCGTATTCGGGAAGCCTTGGAGAGATGGCTCAGACGTATAGGAGCCTCTTGAGTTGTGATGCGCAGTTCATTGGTTCGAGTCCCAGTTACGTCGCTCAATGAAATATATAAGTATAAAATATAAGTACCTATGAAATACAAAGTCTTACCAAATCGTCGTTATTTTTAGTGTTCGCCGATGTGTTTTCTGAGTCCTATTTCTCGAATTGTTTGATGGTGTGACCTGCATCTTATTACTTGGCAAAGTACCCCCTTAATTACATTTTCTTGTGCGCTGGTAAAGGGAATTTTATCTGCGTTGGGTGAGTTCATTCTCGTTTCATTGTTAGCCGAAGAGTTTCAAAGAGTTTCACGATTAATACGTTCCTTAAACCTTCGGACAGTGGAATGGAGCACCAAATGGTTTGTATTTGAAAGTTAGTGGCGAGGAGCAGCCCACTTTCATTTGGTTTGGGGTCCTTTGGGCGGGACGCCACAATGACCTTGGCGTCATAATTCGCGGTCAGCTGAAGACAATGGCCAGGGTGATGGGCGACGCTTTATGTCATGGGCGGGGGCGGGCAAAGAGACGCCGACAAAAAAAAAACCTCATGAAATGTTAACTGGCCTGTCGCAGAACTAATGGCCTCCCTCGTACTGCAGCGCCGTCTGGCCATTGTGCCTCGCCTCAACGCAATCAAAACTTGTGACAGATTGAAAGGGACAAAGAAAGACGGAGAATATTCAGCAGTCAGACCTTCGATCACGTCTAAAAGAAATGTTAATGTGAAGGTGTGTGTGTGTGAGAGGTGTGACTTTTGGCAGGCTTCTGTTTAAATTCGGATTAGGGGATGAAAATTCAACCATTTTTTTTATTATCGAATATTACCTTAACCTTGACACAGTACACAATCGGACCAAAAGGGTTTGAGTCGATTCTCAGCCCAATGACTTTTGTTTTTTTATTCCTGTATGTGAGCACTGGCTGACGGCATGATTCGAACCGGTGTTCTCTTGGTTTGGAGGTCAGGACAGTGACCACTGCTAGCACTACCAACGCTTGCATTGTACGTGGGACTTTATGGGACGGAGTCCCTGGATGATTCGTCCCGGAATGTCGGATAAGCTTTTTTTTCACTACTTACACACGGAGTTTCATCGCACGGTTCGGTAGTGAGTTTCCGGCAATTCTGATCGGGGAAGCTTTATGATTTATATCGTTCCCGTGTGAAGCATGGCCCCACACAGTTCTGAGTGCGCCACACCCGGAGTTTCATTCTTCGGATATTCTGGCAATTCTGACTGGAGAGGATTTAGGGTGTTTATCGGGGTCCCGGATAACTCGGTCCCGGATAATTCGGTCCCAAAATTACAACAGTGCGACGTTCGGTCCCGTATGAAAAATAACCCTACGAAAATTCGATCCCGCAAAAAAAAAGTAAATCGCCCGAGTGGTTAAGTGGGTTTATGTAAATAAATGCCAAGTAGTTAAGCTCCACGTAGCACTATAAAATGACGCAACAATGGCAGATACCAGTTGAACAAACAATGCTGCGGAGAGCTGCAACAGAATCTTTGATTGGCCATAGTCATGTGTGGAAAGCGATCAAAGCCATTCAAACGGACCAAGCTCAGTAGCGTTGCCTTGACCATTGTTAAAGAAGCAAAGGGATGACCAGGAGTGGTTAACGCTCGTTAAACCCTTTGAAACCCTTTGGGGAGAACTTCCACCGAAACGTGTAGGGCACCAAGTTTTGAAATTGCAGCAACGATCGGGGAGCGTTCACAAATTACCTAACCCTTTTTTCTAAGAATTTAGACTCCTCCCCGTCCCACTTTGTAGCACCACTGTTCTTATATAGCATAACTTCCGCACTGAAAATACGTCACTTTTCCTTTAAACCCCCCCCCCCCCCCCGCCCTTCTGCATACACTTTTAAAGGTAAACTCTATTTGTTCTGTCCTTAGTACCTAGAGGCGTAATGACCAGGGAGTTTGAAAAAAAAAATAAAAATTTCAAGTTGTAAACAAAAATGACATTGCACGTAACATAAGATTCTAATTTTATTAGTCATAGTTGTAATAGTTGTTGCTCAAATTTTAACTGGCATCTTATTTATTTTTAACTTGGAAAATTTTTTGACTGGGACCGAATTGTCGTATGTGGTCTTATTTTTTGGGACCAAATTATAAGGGCCGAGCTTTTGGCACCGAATTGTCCGGGACCGAATTGTCATGGGACAGAATTGTCGCGAACCCGTTTATCGTTCACGCGCGAAGCACGGCCCCTCACAATTCTGACTGTGCACACCCGGAGTTTCGTTCTTCTTATATTCCGGCATCCGACATTTGGAACTGGAGGCTTTAGCGTATTTATTGTTCCCGCGCGAAGCACGGTCCCACACATTTCTAAATGCACCAACTGGTATACGGGTGAGATACGCTAAATGAAGTCCCCAGTATCAACGGAATATGTCCCAGGCGCCCCATTTTAGAAAGATTTATAACAAAGGAAAGACTAAAGTATGTGAATAAAGCATCGTGAGTGATTTCATGCGATGTATCGTGATCTATTGATGCTTATTCCGTCTGGAGGGTTCGTCCTTTTAATCAACAAAAAAACAAATAAAGAAACAAACAACGAAGAACAAACATAGAAAAGAAAAGAAGGACCATTGCACCATCAAGATCGCACCGTGTGTGTGTTGCCATGCAGAAAACCAACCACAACACGTATAAGCCACGACAAAAACGGTATTTTATTGTAGTACTATTCGGCTTGTTTTTATTTACACTCATAAATCTACTAGTAACTCAACCAATTAGATGAGTTTCTGTAAATAAACACTTCTATAAATAAACAGACGTATTTGGTGTAGCCTTACAATCACACAAAGTAACGCCTAATCAGGTCATAGTTTGACATTTCTCTTTAAAACTTAAATGAAACCTGACAGGTCGCACGTCCTCTTTTGTTGTTTTTTAGATTTGCCTCCAAGGATAGGCTGCTCTTCGTTTTTACCGGACTTGACAAGCCAGATCTCACCAAGCTTGACCAGGTGATAAACTAGGGACTGCTGGTAAAAAAATTCGTAAAACTAGCACTGGTAAAAGTAAACTGGTGCTAGAAAAGAGCGAAGACCACAGTATCTATTGGTTAATTCCTAGGTATGACTGTCACTTTTGTTTGACTTTTTCATTTTCATTACACGTCTAAAAGAAAACCAGGAAATGTCTGACAGAATCTTGCTTCCGGTTGTTAACGTGGTGTTTTTACTATCCTTCCTCTTCTTTGCCCGTTAACAGCTGTTTCATGTTGGTTTCACGAATGTTTTCTTATTGGTTTCGGTCTCCTCTGTTCGTGCTTAATGGCATCTAATGTAAACCTAACTCAAACAGAGACAAATGGGCTGGACTGTAATTGGGCATTTACGTAGATTTCTACTAGCAAGTTTTACCTTTGGGTCATCTACACACCAGCGGGACACAAAAGGTACGGTTGCCACTCGATACAACAATTTCATTACTACACAACCACATGATACGTTGATAGGCGCCGTTCTGATCTTTGAATATGCCGAAATTATTGCCAGTAGGGTGGAGGTACTAGTTTAAACTCAGAGCCGACTGAGGCAGCTTTAGGGCAGCCAGCTAAGTGGGAGAGTCCGCCAAAACATTTAACTGCCAACGATGAGCTATCTCAGTCGGTTCCGAGTTTAAACCAATAGTTCCGTCAGTCACCACTATAATTTCGGCGTATTCAAAGATCAGAACGGCGCCTATCAAAGCGTCTTGTGGACGATTTGCACAGTACATTCTGATATAAATACGTGATAGGCTGCCGGTTTAGAGACAAGCTGTCCCAAAATTGACAATTTCTACGAGGGTTTCGCACTACCAGCTTTTAACGAAATAGGATTTGTTTCATTTCCCTCGTCAATAACGACAAAATTGTCAACATCAACAATGCCCAATGCTGACATGATCCTCGGAAGACAGCAATGTTTGCTCGGTGGCAGTTGAGTTCAGCGTGTTCAAGTATTATGCCGCCCCAAAACAGTAGCACCATCTATGCGGAAGTGGAGGAAGCCCGTGCTATGCACGGTTCGTGTTGGATGCACCGTTTGCAACGTTGGTATAGTTTGGTCGCTCATGTATATGTCCATGTTTCACCGAACTGAGTTTCTTCAAACAAACTTTTGCGCACAGTGGCTATTAAACGCTGATTTTCGTTTATCGCTCAGTCAATCAGCACTTTCCCCTTCAGTCGCCCCTCCCTTGTTTAGCATAATATACGCTATGAAGCTTGAAATGTTTTGAAAAGAAATAACCTCGATGATGATTTTCTCATAGGAATGTAATTTCTTTCAGTACTTTTGTGCGCACACTACCTAAAATAACATAGGAAGCCGCATCACTGGAGTGAATGGCGTGTTTCGCATCGTGTGTCCTGATAAAGTTGCAAGGCAGTTTGTTTTTTGATTCTTCTTTGAGATGAATTACTTACTGATAGCGTCAATTCAACATTTCTATAAACGACATACGAAGGTGATGTATGTCGTCAACAATATCCCTGCCTAGTGTTAGCTGTACCTCCTACCTGTCTTAAACTAATAACCCATTTTCGTACATCGACGGAATACTAACACACAACATTTAGATCAGTACGTTGATGCCCTAACCATCAAGATATGCAGACTTGGCACATAATTCCAAGTTTAAAATGAATAATAAAATAATGTGACGTAATATTTCGTTTGTTACTGATCGTTACTATGAAGTCAACGCGGTTCACGCTCGCTAAAACCCTTTGACCCTTTCTGATAAAATCAACAATACCCTTCACCCTGCCGAACGCTCGCCCTTTTTCTTTATTTTCATCCAAAGAATGAATTTCTCGCCCTTATAAACTGCTGCCTTGCAAAAAGAGAGCCATTACGCAATTGTTCAGCTCGATTATAATAATATAAAAAGTACCGTAACTATATAAACGCGTTAATCGTCCCGTCTACGAACGAGGCTACGAATTCCCTTCGTGCCACCACTGTCGGAATCACCCGAAAATTATCCGTCTTTCAACACTACGTTCGACTCGTTACGCGAAACTTTACAATAATGCTCATGCTAGCTTCAACAATGTGAACAATGCGTTTCATAGTTTAAACGCTTTCACCTCCAAGAACTTGCCGCTCACGCACTTTTCTAAGCAAGTCAAACAAAAATACAGAAAACAGAATTTTCATTCGTCCTGCACTTTTTCCAAATTTTAACGCATTATTTCGAGTGGGGTAGAAGGGAACACATACAAGGCACGCTTATCATTCTTACCCGAATCACTTCTGATTGTATGATTTTATTATGTGGAAGCAATGTCAATTTTGACGTAGTTTTTCTTCTTATTTATTTATTTAATTGTATCCCGAAGTCTCAAAAAGAAACTTGTTTGTGTTACATCTAGGTAGCAGAAAATGCTTTACTAATAATAATAATTTTACAATTAGGAACAAATGAATGTACACAATAAAAAAAAAACTAATTTTAAAGCATAAAACAAAATCATAAACATACAAAGACGAATCCTTCTCGATTAAATGTACTACAAGAACGGCGACGGCTTAATCGTGTGGAGATTTACTTTGAAAATAGGAATTCATCTTCGTTCACAACCCACGCAATCATTCAGAAGTCGTAGTTCGACAGTACAGTAAATTTTCGAGTGACCAAAGTCTGTTAGGGCACTATCGTTCTTAGGGCATTTATCGTCCTTGGGCTAAAATCGACATGACTTCTTGTTTTTACGTTGTTTTTACCACATCGAACCAAGGACTTTCTTTTCACTCGCCAACTGCCTCTACAACGCTTTTAATTCCCTGCTACAAAGTATTTCCACCCATCGGATACTTTATCTGAAAAAGTCTTGCAATGCGGAGCGCCAAAGCTGTCAGCCAACAATTAACCCCCAAACAATTAATACAAAAAAATAAAAAAATAAAAGGCTAAAGCGTAAAGAGAGCAAGGTGTGACGTTACATTAAAAAAAATCCCTTAAAATCACTGAAACAAGAAAAAATTATGTAGCGTGATATTCACACAAGTTATTAGCTAATAAGAGTGCATTAACACAAGTAGACGTCCCTTTCTTTGTGTTACTACCGTACCTTACATCGCTTTTATTTTTGTTTCACTTATTTTACGGATTTTAAGATGCATCCTAAAAAATTACCCTTAAAGTTTTGAACTGTAGCTAGAGAACACCTATGATCATAAACAAGAATGTTGAACGGACGCTAGGTTTCACAGAAAAATGCTCTAACATCAGAGGTAGTGAAAAAAAAAAGGGGTCTTGAATCAAACAGTAAAATTTATTAAAGCACTGTAGTTGAAAAAATAATGAAAATTGTCGTTTACGTTTTAACGGCACTAATATTGTGAAAATGAATTTTTTACTGGTTTCAGAGGAACTTACAGTATCTGGACCCTTGCTCTGATTGTCTTGTCCTCATTTTATGCATTTCTCCTCTAACTTCCTCTCCCTCTTATAAATAATATTCCTCGGTGCACCAAGAGTACGGGGAAAAAAAACAAGATTTTTCAATGTTTCATTTAACCCGCAAAAATTGGTGTTAAGCAGTAAATAAGCAACTCTTCATACCGCGAATATTGCCAACGAATTCCTGCATATGTATAGTTGCGCGAGGAGAATTTTCGTTGCCCTGGATGAAATTATCGTCTTTGGTTTGCCTGGTGTCTTCCTTCAAAGTGGATTTTGCGTAGGCGAGCAGAGAGAGAGGGACAGCAGCCTCTCTTGGGCGATACACGGTCATTTGCCATAAATCATCTTGACGTCACAGATAAAACGGCCACACCAGATAACGGACTAGTAAGAGACCAAATTAGTGAGCGCAAAAACAAGGCAGCCAGCCACATGCCAGATTTATATCTTAAATTTTAATTTAGATTTCCCGACGCTCCTACTCAAAGTTTGTGGAGAAGAAAAAGAAGAAGAAGACAGGTTTGCATCAAAGCCCTCGCAAGACTGTCACGAACAAAGCGAAATGCAGCAGCTAGACAAGCACGCCGTAATTTTCAATAGTTTGTAAGAACGCGGATGTCACGCGGGGACGCTCTTAAGTGTCGCGTACCAGTTAATTCTATTAAACAATTGATAATTTAAAACAAAAGAGAATGCTAAGTTTAAAATACACTCAGGGACAACTCATACAGTACCTTCCTAAAGCACCGAACAGAGCGAACAGAACGCACCACTGTTAGAGCCAGTTTGGCTCCAAACTTGACGTCGCGCGTGCGCAGTGATGTTGCGTCAGCCGTCAGTACCTTCCTCAACTACAACACAGCTCAACAAGCTCAGCAGAGTATTCGATACGTCATACTTTCACCGCGACCAGACCTGGCTTTGACCAGGATTGGCTAATAGATGTGACCAGGCGAGAGCAATGCCAAATTGCGAACCATCTCAGGGAGGTGGTTTGCTGGGGTGGAGGTTTGAGCATATGCTAGGAAACAGTTTTCATGAAACAGATTCATCGCTGACGATGTTGACGTCAATAAGCCGCACCAACACGGATATTAACAGGGAATGAGCCAAACTGTCACCAACAGTGGTGCGTTTTGTTCGCTCTATTTGGTCGTTTAGGAAGCTACTGAGAGATTCCGTGTTACGAGCACACTAAGCAAAATTCGTATGATCGAGCAAACGCTACCAGAATGATCTGTATATAGAATGCACATCAAGCATGGCACCTCTGGTAGTACGCAGTCAGAACCGTGGGGTTCGTGCGGGAACGATTAACGTACTACAGCCCGCCAATCAGAACTGCTGGAATATGCGAAGAATGAAACTCCGGATGTATGTTCGATGAACGGTTTATTTTGCCAGTGCACTCAAAACATGACGTGCTCAATACACGTGCAGTACGACACCAACATGTAAAACGGATAAAAATATAACGCAAAACACGATATAAAGATGCTTTTTAAAAACTTAGCTGTTCCTGGGGTAACATACGGCAGTCTAGTTACTGCCTCATTTGTTATCGCAACTGTTGGAGCTATTCTTTTTATTTGATAGTGCATAGTTTTCCGTTAGCAATCACAGTGTAATATTTCGTTTGTTACTGATTGTTACTACGTAATCGACATTAAACTTCACATTGCTATCACTCGCCCTTTATCATTACTACCATATAAATAACGACCATGCACTGCCTTTATCACTGTTGCCATGAAAAAAATGAACATTCTCGGCCTATCTCTTTAATTTACTGCGTTTGGATTGGTTGTCATTATGACTGAGTATCACCATCCGCATCCCCGTCCCTGCTGAACATGGGCGGTGAGACTGCTGCTTACTCTACTGCCCCAGCAGCACCCATCATTGCAGGGTATTTTAGGTCTACATACCAAGTTGCTACCTTACGGAAAACGGAAAACTATGCACTATCAACGTCCGACCATTCTGCTACTGCTAGTGCTAGTACTACTGCTGCTTCTACTATCATAAAGGGGACATTAGTTACACCTACACCCACAAAAATTGGCGCAAAGAAGGTTATTAGCAGGCTGTGGCAGACTTTGCTGACGTGGAAGAACTTACAATTCATTTCACTTGTGTGATCCTTGCTGCAGCTCATGCTATGATCCTGCACTTGTCCATTAAGCCTAGACCAGTCACTGTTCCATAGTTAACGTCGACATGCGGACAGGCCATTCAGGCATGCAGGTGACCTCGTGGAGTGTATAAGGTCAGCCCACTACTGAAAACGGTAAGCTGTGTCATTAATAGTGACTTTTATTTTGTCAGGCGACGAAAGTCTCCCGATCCAACAAGTTTCAGGCTTTTCTGTCGCATTGTTATTTATCCTCACATGGCTGAAAACAGCCAAACTACCTTTGCTGTAAAGGCACAACGTGTCTAGTGTTCGCCATGCTCATATATATATATTATACGGATGTTATCGTTTTATCTTGGCGTGCGACACACTAGCGTGTGTCTTGATATCTTAAAAGTAACTGAAGTATATTCTGTTGAATTTTTCGCGTAAACATCGTCAAGCGAAAACGTGTTTAACCATATAAACCGATAGAAAGTATTTTGTTTAAAATGTTCACTTTTATTGGTACTTGAAATAGAAAACAGTTGTTATAAATAAACGTACACCCGTCGTAGCATTAGGTGATTTCAGTCGATATTATCGGGTTCGATTCCCAACCAAATTTGTTTCCGATTAAATGGCCGCACACTGGTCTTCACTGCAGCCCTCGGACGATGTTTGTTTATTTTCCTCCCTTAGCTGCGAGAATGTTTGTTAAGAGCTGTACGATTAGGCCTATGTATTTGGAATTTCAAATTTACTATAGTGAGTGTTATAAATCAATTCGAAAAAGTGTAATTTTCGAACCAAATTTTCAAATCAAATTTCATTCCAATCCTACCTTTCGTTTGGGCTCCACCCAGACTACAAAAGTACAACCAACCAACCACCATTTTGCAATTTGGTGACCGTGAAAGGCTACGCTACGCTCCACCAATTTATGATTCACTGATTGAACAATAGAATAGAATGATTGATAGGAAAATATTCGACTGTAACTAGCAACACGGCGCGGATGGACTCGCAGGTGGAAACGAAGGAAACTCAGACTCAGAATTTACCGCCCTGGACTCCCTAAGCTCCCCTGTAATTCCAGCACTGTTTTTTGTTTTTGTTTTACGTGTCAAGTCATTTAGACATTTGGACATTAAGTTCTGATTACTTTCCCTGAATAATGATTAGGCTAATGCCTGATTAATGATATCCAAATCAATTTAGTGTGTGAGGGTCAAAATACACTTACCCACTTGCCCAATTTTATCGAGCTTCGAACTTAAAACCATAAATACAGCAATAGAAATCATGTGGAAAAATCTGAAATAAATCGGGCAGCGGGTTCAGTGGCGCAAGCAGGAAAAATTCGGGTGGGGCGGGGGGAGGAGGGCGAACACAGCCCCCTTAGGGGATCTGGAGGACAAGATTCCAAGTGGGGTTTGGGGCTATTTAGCACTGTGACATGTCGTTTTGGTTAGCGTTGATTTCGGGGGTTGGGGGGGGGGGGGGGCGGGTCTGATCCCCTGCTCCCCCCTCCCTTCCCTGCTCCACTTAATGGGTTCAAAATTATACAGCTGAGAAGCTACTTTGCTCTGCTTCGCATCCCGCATCCCTAAAACACTGAAAATCAATGCGTTTTTGTTTACCATTTTTGTAAAGCACACACCGTCAAACATGATCCCACAAAAACCTGAATTCTTAGAGCTGTGGTTTGCTCGTCTTACGTGGGCGTCGAGCTACGTTTCAGATGTACAATCCATTGTTTTACAAATGCTCTGAATGTCTCTGAATTCTGCAAAATGAGAGCATCTCTTGCAATTCCGGACGGTTCTCTGGTCTGGGCAACGGGAGTATCTGATGAGCGCAGCTACTCGACTATGCATGGATTCATCAGGTATAATTTGCATGCTTCACTAGCAGAGAGTGCAATTGGATCTCATCTTGGACGGTCGGCCATACCTTCTTGTTGGTCCGCCAAGAGTGTTCCTTCCCTTAAAGTTTTTCTCCTGAGGGAGTGTAGGTTGGTCCTTCCATTGCAGTCATCATTTCCGCTGGGTGACTGACATGAATTTTTAATGACCTCCTGTATGATTTGGTAAACGTCTGGGAAAACCGACTTTCAGACGACAAACAACGGAACCCTCCCAAAAAACAAAGAGTAGTCTTAAATGAAAAATAGAGTTAATACAGTCCAAATACATGGAGTCGTGTATTATTCATCATGAAAACAAAGATCTTGTATCGATTGAACGTAATAGTGAAAGATAAAATAACAAGGGTCAGTTTGTACGCTGAATGTAAAAAGAACCATGTGAAATTGACCGCTGATTTTATGCCAACATACTACGACAATTCAAGGAGAGATTAGCCTAAATTCAGCTTGGAGGTTTTTCCTGTTCGGAAGGATAAACATGAAAATTTGAAACATGCTGGCTCTACAAAGTGAAATGGGACTTCAATCATTGTTAATGAAATCATCGTGTTGAACTGCACACGCGCACTAAAAACAAAATGCTAACCATCACTATATAAGCAAGATTGTGCCAAACGTAATAATAAAACAAGATGGTTTTAAAATTGATTATAATTGGATGCCGTTGCTGCACCTTCCTCAGAAGCGCAGGTGTTACAACATATCAATTAACACCACAGCAGCAGAAGCCTTTTCAAGTTGAGAAAATCCAAATTACATTTTAGTGATTTAAAATAGACTGCAAAGTATCATTAAAATAAATAAGGTTTACGTTAGTGACCACTTCAAAATTCCGGCTAAGTTTAACTGCACGTTTGTTAGCACGGTCCTGTATTAGGTTGTTTCCTGATCATCTGCCCAATCAGAACATAAACCCTCTAAACAGACGGACCTTTATGCACTTTTGACAAGTCTGTGTTATTATCCCGTTCATTATTCCTGATAAACAAACACCGTCATCGTGTCAATTTTCAGTTCTCAATCCAGTTTCAGTTCTCTTCTATTATTAGTTTTTCTTTATCAGTACTCAGCAGATTCTTGTAAAATAGAATGCATTAATAGTGAATTTTGATGATTGATTAAGTGTGTCCGGCAAATGAAAAGACATCAAAAGTAAGGAAACGCAGAGCTGAAATGCATCATGCTCTTGTTGATGAAAAAATATGCGGATAGTTAATGAAAAGATTGCTTTCACGGAATAGAATAAAAACGATAAATAAAATTACTTAGTTCTACATATTTTCTCTGTTCTATACTGGTAGTTTCTGAATGGTCTGTCAGGGCCGCATTCGTGAATGTTCCAACCCAACCTAACCTAACCTGACCTTCTAGGCTTGTACTGGATGATGGCACATGAATTTCCCACGGACCAATATGCCTGTACTGTAAAATAGAAATGATTTTGCAGTGATATTCCTTGCAAGTGTTTGCAAGGTGAACTCCTATAACTTGACACTACCACATAAAGACAACTGGTCGATCCCTATTGTAAGTTATTGATACTTGCTGCTTGTAAACGAATGGCAGAGTAACTCAAAGTCATTTGCCTTGGCTGAAAGGTAAAATGATTTTGCCCACCGCGAATTCGACTTTATTGTGAGCACTACTTAATTTTTGACTCCGCATTGTGAGATAATTTTGTTTACGGTTTAGATGAACAAGCGGGTATACAAAATGTCAGAGTGAACTTGCTGTCATCTTCTTGCCAAAAATATCTCGGACGCGGTAAACAAGTTGTCTTGTGCAAGTCCTTTATTTGCACCTGCCGTCTTTGTTGTCACTGCTAAAATTGTGTGTGCCAGCCTGACACACGGTGCTGTAGGCAACGTTAACCTTATTATACATGCAGTCTCGGATGCTAATTATTTGAGCTGTGCCGTGCGGCTCTTGGATATTAACAACCATGATGAAGAGGCGGCCAGGACAGCTCCAGGGAATTACACACTGCCACGCTCCGGCTTCTTCAATTAATTACGAATACAAACGTACAGAGAGTCAAGAAAGAAGGAAAAAAAACAGGGAAAAGGACACGCCGCACTGGGCGTATTGACAAGTGCCTACCGACCACCCAACGACCCTGAGGCTGTCAGTAAAGGGGGACGGGTAGGTCTGTGGCTTGCTAGTTAGACCAAAGACGAGTCCACAAAGTCGTTGTCTAGGTTAATTAAGACGATCTGGGCCTGGGAAAAGAAAGAAAAGTGTTGTTTAGGCAGAGCCATTGCTGATGACTTAATTGGCTATGGGGCAAATTAATTCGAAAGAGGGGCTCGGCGGGAAGAACAGGTTTCTTTTGATTAAGAGCGAATAAAAATGGCAAGTTACGGTCGTGCTAAGTTAATAAACACTCTCGTCTTGTTGGGGGGTTTGTTGTCACTTGCTTATTCTTCATCAAGTGTTCTGCAACTTCCAAACTTAAGTTGTGAAACAAATGTATCATTCCGGAGGCCAGGGTACATTAAAGAAATAAAGAGGAAGTGAAGATGTATTTGGCTTTCCAAATTACTGTTTTACGCAAGGCCAACTTTAACACAAGTTTCAACTTTAGTTTGTTTGTTTTATTTCAACTTTCGTTGTCGCTGTAAAATTTTTTTCTCTCCATAAAAAGAAAGTGCAGCAGGGTGCATTGGGCCCCTACATTTTCAGGGGTGCAAAAAATCAGAAGTGCTCTTTTTATTGCTTTTTTTTTCATTACGGATTTCAAAAAGGCAACATTTAAATTTTATAACGAAAATCATACAATAGAAAAGAACGTAGTGCAGCAAGCCACGTGAGAGTGGCGTGACCCGGATTCGAACTGGCAACCGAATTCGTCCCCAGAACATTGATCTAATGCCTTTTTCGCTATGCCAACTCTATATAAAGGTGGCTTTCATTTCGCTGTTTGGCTAATTTTCCTCTTAACTTTATATAATTTTTGGTGTAAACTACAAACTTGCAATTTTTAAAAATTCTTTAAAAAGTTTACCAAACAAAAAAAAGAGACCATTTCCAGTTTTTGTGTGTGACGCAATTACATTTAACAGTCGTTCAAATGTGTCCTTGCTAGACGATTGAAATTATCGGTCAAAAACACCAAGTTACAAATTGTTAGTTTCATGCAGCAAAGAATAATCGAGCCATATAGAGACGCTGAGAGCGTCATTTTACGATAGCCAAGACGTGTGTAAAACACACCGACGATATACAGAGATTGTACTAAATATTATCTTGAAATTTTTCCTATACACCGAAGGAATTCCTAATAATTTCATCGCTCATGGTACACTCGAGTAACTTTCTTTCCAACTACTGGGTGTTTGGCCCCAAAATCTTGAACCACCAGGTGGGGGGGAGGGGGAATTCTCAGCAGTTATAGGATCCTTACTGAGAAGGGGTTATTTTGATATTACCAGTGAAACATTCATGTCCATAAAGATAGCTTAACCATTAATATATCCGAACCTGATCAGAATTGTGTAGCAACTCTACTTGTAACCGCGTTATCTTCTTTCACACAATTATGAAAAATTGCTCTAGCGCTAAAAGCTACTTTTGTTTATATTTACAAGCATTTATAAGCATTTTTTTTTCAGTCTAATGTACACCCCTCCAACTTTTATCCTTCTGACGTCTCTGACAACATTTAATTCGGAACTACAACGTTTGCCACTTCTTTGAATTTACCCGCTAAACCGATTTTTGGCCGACCGATGCAAGGCCTAAATACTAGACTGAATTTGAAAGTTTGTCTGTGTGGGTTTGTCTGTTTGTTCCACGATAACGTTTGCAATTTTCTTCAGATTTGGTTCAAGTTTCACGACAAGACAGCCTTGGTGCACCAAAGAAACGCGTTCGAATATGGAACTTCAAATATTTTAGAAGATATTCGGATTTTTAGACCGCTTTTCAGCAGCGGCGGTTGAGGCTGTTAGGGAACCCGATCTAAAAGGCTAGTGGCCCCGCACGCATCTGCGTGCCGATCCCTTATTCCAAGCGATGCAGTCTCCGATAGTGAGGTAGCCTGTCTTCTTACGATGTCTTAACACTCGAATGCGTCAACAATGGATCTGGTTCACTTTACCGAAAATCATTTTACCGACACTTACTTTACCGACATGATCATTTTACAGTCATGGCTATTTTACCGACAGCTGTTTTACTGAATATTATAGTTGAAATCAATGCCTATGCAGTCATATTTTGAACTGTTGGTAAACGTGGTTAATAAGGGTATCTTCATCATTAAAAATCTCAAGACATAAGATTGATACCTCCTTAACATTGAAATTAATAGTTACAAAATTAAAGACCTGGTAGTCTCTCACTACCCCGACCGAAAGTCAAAGTTAAAAGGACATACCTCCTCACTATAATCGAGCATCCTGCGCGAAATAACTGTTGCAATATTTGCATGGGTTAGAGTGAATGTAGCAAAACAATTTCTCACTAAAATTAATGCCTCTGCAACATTTTCACGCTTCTGAAGAAATGCTGCAAGACTAAGCCTCACAGGAAAGCCAACCGGGAGGAATGTACCTTTAAAAGACGAATTTTTCATTTTAAACAAACCGAAACTCAAAGCCAAATGCAATGTGGTGAGCTATCCCACGCAAATTTTTTAATAACGTACGTTTTGGCTAGATATTTGAACATTGTTGTGATTGGCATTTTTGTTGAGCTTCCGGAAGACCTCGGATGAATCTTCCGATTATACAAGGTCAACTTGTTGCTCTTTTCCCGAGTTTTGTTACCCATGTGAACGGCAACATGAGGGCGTCCAAGCAATATTTTCCGCCGTTGGTGCCATACGTCTACGTTATTTCGCGTCCGTGGCACTGCGTTCTCCATGTTATCGGTTACCGAGTAGAATACAGGAAGAAACAGTGGGGTCTAGTCCTGCTAATAATGCGTCTCCTACCAAATCGTGGACAACTCAAACCGTAACGCAACGTAATTGGCTCTAATTTTAGTAATGTACTTTAAAACGCTTGTTTTTAATTTTTTTGCGTTAAAGAAATAATGTTGATATTGAAAGCATGCCAGAAGATGTTGCGGTTGATCATCGTCGAAATATAACTGTTTTTTAAAGGTACGTGCATCGGTGTTGGCTTTCCTCCACGACTCAGTTTTGTGACATTAGTTCAAACGTGTGTAAACGTTGCCAACACAGCCATTTTTTTTTGTTATTTCTTTTGTGCGAGATGATTTTGCGACATTAACTCTAACCTGTGTAAATGTTGCAAACGCTAGTCTCAACGGGTCGCACGACATAACGGAAGGATTCATGTCCCTTTAACTCACAATGATGGCGCCATTGTGTTTATTCGTTTAATGCTAATATTTACAGCCTATTTCCGTTTGTTTAACTCCTGTTTCTGTTGGCTTTTTCATTTGCATAATTAATTTCAACTTTAATGTTCGGTAAAATAGTCTTGTCGGTAAAGTGACCGTGTCGGTAAACTGATAGTCGGTAAAACGAGTGTCGGTAAAATGATCGACACTCGTCAACAACACAATGGAAAACACTCCATTGCAGCATCTCACGCTGGGCCTAGTAACTACGATCTGCAGAATCCAATTATATGCACAGTTAAAACTTTATAAGTCAAACTCCAAGTATTTTTTTTTTTAATAACTAGCCTAATCGGTTCATAAACTCATGGTCCTCGTAAATGCAATGGTTTTCCAAAGGGAAAAAAAAAACAAGAAACACGTTAGAGTATTTAACTGCCACGCAAAAACGTCAAAGACACGATGTCCATACGAATTACAAGATTAAGAAGGTTCTACTGTAACCCCCCCCCCCCCCCTCATTCGGCCTACACCATGAAAATGAAAATCTTTGATTCTAACCACTTCCCAAGCTACTATGTTTTGTACCGCCAGTCTTTAGTTGCAACTCACCAGCTTTTCGAGATGTAAATTTTTTCTAAGATTAGTTACCGGATAAAGACGGAAAGCCAAAGGCTCAACAAGTGAAATCAAGAATTTATAGGGTTTGGGATGAGAATTTGTAACTCTAAACAGTCCTTATTGAAACACGTTAGATTCGTCCCCATTAGTTCAGTCCGAGTTTTCAGAGGGCGCCACGTGTTCTATCTGGTAATTTTTGCTCATTTTTCAGCCCAAATCTAAAGTAAACTAAATTACAACTAAGCTAGGCTAAATAATAATTAAATATAAGCTCGTTTAGTTTAGTTTAGTTTAGTTTAATTTTAGGCTAAAAACTGAGTAGAAATTCCCACATAAAACACGTGGCGCCCTCTATAAACTAAGACTGAACTAATGTGAATGTATCCAAGACGTTTCAGTATGGGTCTCAGTCACAAATTCTCCTCCCAACCCTATAAATTCTTGGTGAAATTAATACAGATGCAAACCTATTTACGTTGCCTTTTGGACTTATATGTCAGACTGCCTGAGCGGGGAATCGAATCCACGACCATTGGTACCAAAAATGGGTTTGCATCTATATTAATTTCAGTTGTTGAGTCTTTGGCTTTCCGTCTTTACTCATTATTTCACGTTTAAGTGTTCCATTCGTTTCACTTGGAGGATGGCGCGTCAAATAGGCGTCCCTCCAGTGGCGATTGGAAAGTGTTTGTTTGAATGTATACATGCACGTGTTAAATGCTACCTGTAGATGTTTCCCTTTGACCGTGTCAGTATAGCTCAGAGGTAGGATCTCCGCCTTCAGTAACAAAGGTCGTGGGTTCGATTCCCCGCTCAGGCAGTTTGACATATAAGTCCAGACGGCAACGTAAATAGGTTTGCATCTGTATTAATTAGTTACCGGACATGTATAGCGTCACAAGTATATGAAGAAACAGAAGGAAGCCGAGTTTGAATAAAAGTAGGTTTTGCAGAATTTTTTCCTGTGGGTACTGTTTGCGTATAGTTTCCTGACAGGATGCGATCTTTTTAGGTAAACAATTACCTCTTGCATCATGGGTGCTTGACACTGTTTTGTTAAAACAACCTTCTTATCTTTATGACAACCAGTGATAAACGGTTTTTAATTTTTATACTTCTTTTAAGACAAAGTCATTAAATTATTATTTTGTGCACATATCGATCGTCATTTCCCAGTCGCCCAAACTCCCACATTCCGTTGAGAGACGCGCTAAGAATGTTTTTCATAAGGCGTCATTTGAATAAGACCAGGAGGGGCAGAGGGAGGGAGGGAGGGAGGGGCATTGCGTGCTGCCATTCAGTTTACACTTGAATTTCAGTGAAAGGAGTAAAATCTGTGCAGATGGAGGGAACGCAGATGCCACCATGTTCTGAATTGAAATATTTACAAAAGACACAAAATAGGACTTGCTTTTGCTTGGAGAGAAAAGTCTCATCCAAAGAGAACCGTCTCTGGTCGCCAAAACTTGGAGGTCGATTGTCTCGACTGCTGGGTTCCCTTCTTGATGGCCATAGTAATGGGACGAGTCCACTTGCAACGCCCCGCAAATTGTCGCCAAAAAGGCCATTAGTACAGCCTGGATCATATTTGCTTAGCGACGAACCACAAAACGCCTTTATCAGATTGCAAGAGAGAGAGAGAGAGTGGAAATCAAAGAGCGAGCAGCTTCCAAGTGGCAGCACCAGATGACCACCATCGAGACCATTAGGCTCGTTCCATCCCCATAATTCGAGGCCTTTCAAAAGCCTGATCTACTACAAAAACAGACATTTGCAGTTGCATGTTATTCCAAAGCAAACGAAAATATCTTTAGTTTGTGTAAAAGAAGATGGAATTGTGAACAATCCATTATCTAATCGAAATGTTCTGAAAAAAAGAGAAAGTTTTATAATTTAATAATAATAATAATAAGACAGAATGCAGCAGGAACTGGTAGTGTCCGCCTTAACTGCTAACACGTGCCCTATGATTATTTCCCTCATTATACATAAAGATACGAACGATATAAACGACAGTGGTACCAGTAGATACCTTACAAAGTATTAGGCTACATCGATAAAAAACAACATTGGTAATTTAAAATGATAACGAAACTGTGTGCCGTTGCATTTATTGATAACTCACGCTAATATTCACAACACGATTCACAAAGAAAAACTTCCTACAATCGTAGCAAGTTTTGTTGACCACAAGCTCTAGTGTGTGTAGGAATAGATCTGAGTATAGCTAAGTCTCTTGTCAATTAACTCTGGACGACCATACATTACTTCCCAAAGAGCCTTGCTATCCGGATCCGTTTCTCAGTTTGTCTTCCCTCCAAAGACCAAAAGATTGTATATTGTATTATTCAGCAACAATTGTATTGTAAAATTCCTTGATTGTAACCATGAAATCACCGTGCCTATAACAATGTATAGCATAGCACCCTCTGAACAATGCCTTGGCATCCCCACTCCAAAACTGTCATCATTCCATCCCCAGCTATCCAACTAGTAAGTCGCTTTTCGATATTGATAATCTAAAACAAAACCCATAAGGGTGAAAGAACCCGCCAAGTTTCAGCCAATCAAAGTAGTGATATCAAAGCCAAAAAGGCTGCCACCAAGTTACTACAATATTTGCTAAGCTAATCCCACCGAGTATTACATCAAAGGTTAAATAAAAAACCTGACCTACTATCGGTAGCAATGGTCAAGTTTTTGATTTAACGTGTGAAGTAATAGTTGGTGGGATTAGCTAGGCAACTAATGTAGTAACTTGGTGGCAGCCTTTTTGGCTCTGATATCACTACTTTGATTAGCTGAAACTCGGCGGGTTCTTTCACCCTTGTGGGTTTTGGTTTAGATATCACTTCTGTTGTAGTTTTTTTTTTTTTGTGGCGTCTTATTTTTGCCACTGCTCATTTATCTACTATCTGGCCAAGTTTGGTCGAATGATTTCCATTCAACCATCAACAATAGGTAGCGCGGACTGCGGATTTATTAAGAGCTTAATTAAGAGCTTACGAGCTAAATTAAGAGCTTAAGAGCTGCATTTTGTCGACAATGTTGTGTTGCCGATTATTTCTGGTAGTCCGTTTGCATTGTTACTCGTTAACACTAATAACGAGTAATGCTTATTTTGATCACCGGTGGCGTTTTCCCAACATACAGAAAAATAGCATTACAAATGATTGCAATCTTTTTAGTTAAAATGTCTCCCCAAACATCAAACCTTAAAAGGCACGTATTGGTGTTAAAAGAGTGCTGAATACCAAATTTCATTCGTATCTGTCGTATAATTTATTTTATATGAGCGGAATTAGTCAGTAGTCAGTATATAGTAGTCAGTAGTCAGCTGAAATCAACGATCTTCACCCACTTTTATCACCTTGATACAGTTTGTGCACTTGATTGAAATACAACTATTGCTTGTGAGGGTACAAAGACCGCCCACTTCCAACAATTTTCAAGCTGCTTCGCCGCATAGGTATTTATCCTCATCATCGTGAAATACGTTCAACTCTGGTTTCAGATAAAGTACCAAAGCTAGTGGCCATGCAACAACAATGCTGGAGTTAAATAATGACTTTCTTACAATGAAGTTACAATAAAGTGTGACAATTGTTGAACTTGGCGGGCGGACCACTAGCGTGGTCCTTGATTAGAAATTATTCCTCCCCTTTTCCTCCACTAGTGCCAATTTCAGTCATCATGCCCCCAAAACATCATTTGTGTTCATCCCCATCCCATTAGTTGCTTTGTAGCAGATTAGGCAGTGGCAGGCGAGCCTCTTTACCATCTAGAATCCTTAACAATAAACATCATAGCCCTAACACTTTGCACTTCTTCCTTTAGTTATAATTCCGCCCGTAATCCATCCCTTGACGCTATATGCGGCCTCGCTTGACAGCGAAAAACTGAAAACCACCAATGCCAGAATGACCACGCAGGATAGTAAAAGTCAAGGGCCATCCGCCTATAAACAACGAACGTCCAAGGAATCTTGCAATAGCTAATCTGTCAGGCTATGGTATGCTTATGAGACCACAACGTACCTGGTGAAAGACCTCTGGACAGATTCCACACGTTCTGCATCCCGGACCAAGGATGGTGTCCAAACGGGACTGCCATCATCAAGTTAACGGGCACACATAAACTTTAAAAACCAAAATCATCTTTTGTGAGGTAAAATGTGACACTAAGAGGAAAGGCTGTCCTAAGCGTTGCGTTAGTTTTCGGCTTTCATTCAGTAATTCGTGCAACGTTATACAATTTGTCAGTACGCCATCTTGTAAAATGGCGTCGGACTTAAAAAATGGCGTCGCTTACTATGCGTTACTTTGTTGAAGTATTAGGAAACGTACTGTTGTCAAGACTGATCACAGGCGAGCCATAAACTGCACGAAATGATTAATGACATCACGATGTTTCGGGTCCCTTTTCAGGAGCAAGCTATTTTTTTGAAGCTATATGCTTAAGACGCACCCGCACTGAGCGACTTGGCCGCGTGGCCAGGTTGCTGCAGCCAATGAAAATGATTAGTGCTTGGTTTTACATAAACGGTAAGCATTCTCGTTGGCTGCAGCGACCTGGTCGCGCGGCCAAGTTGCTCAGTGTGCGGGAGGCCTAAGTCAGTATATTCATAAAAAATTACGAACTGATTGTAAAAAGGTGTCCGTTGACTAGGTAGCTAGATTCCACGAGTTTTTAGTTTACAGGAAAAATTAAAATAATGACAATAAATTATATTTAAAACTTTAGATGCTGTATTTTGTCCAAACAATACCAAAATGTAGATATTATGGGCCGAAAATCAAGCCCACACGACGTTGTGTGTACGTTAACGTTTACTTTTTTTTAAACAGGAGGGAAGTAGGCTATAACGTAATTAAGTTTATGCTTGTGAACTGGTTCAAACGTCTCACTGTTGCCACTAACTATTTTCTAAATTATGCGCCGGGTCCTGAAAGAGCTTCTGACCTCGAATAAGAGCATGGATGTTGTTCCCGCGAAAATAATAAGCGTTGGGCCTCGAAAAAGCGCCAGGTCTTCAATAAACAGCCCGGACGCTCATTGTAAACAGATATTTAAATTCGTGTGTGTGTGGGCCAGCATTCATATCGCGGAAAACAAGTGAAGCAAAACAATTCACCAAGTTTGAAGTTAAACTTACTAACGATTAAATAAAAAATACATAAAGAAACAAAGAACCACGTAATGATTAAAACAACGCATTTAAAAGAATACATCCTTGTATTTAAGAGGTTAGTAATTTATAGTCACTAGCTGAACGTACGGTGTTGAACGCACCGTTTGCAACATTGTGTTTGCAACACTGTGTATGTCCATGTTCGACCTAATTAAATATTCACTACTGGCTAATAAACGCTCAATCAGTGCACCCTGTGACTCCAATCCCAGAAGCAGAATATTTTCTGCCGGTCTGCGACATGCCTTTTACAAACTAAAATCGGTCTGCGGGAAGAGGGAGGTGTCTGCGGGTTGCAGGTAGGGTATGAAGGTGGAATTTTGCGTTGTGCAGAATTTTGAGTTAGGCACATTCTGGTTCATGAACAAGTTTCTTGCGAGAACTTTTTTTCTAGACCTTTGTAGGTTGTTT
>JAHWFP010014881.1:49392-60365 GCA_023313725.1 Lithobius niger | reverse complement strand
GAATATTGACTTAAGTGAATTAAATCCCCCTGAGCAGCAACCCAGTGCCCGTGGTGCTGTGGAATGGAAGGGTGTAAGTACCATTATTGGGGATTCTACAGTGCGAAACCTTAAAGGCAGTAGTCACCCCAATTCTCGAACCTGGACCTACCCTGGCCTTAAGTCGACGAACTTACAACTAAACTTCCTCACGTCCTGAAGGTTTGCGATCCACAGGGAACTGTTGTAATTTGTGCTGGTACAAACAGCGTAACTGAAGAAACCCCAAATAGAATTGTGCTCCATCTTTGCAAATTTGCATCGTCTATTCGTGCGGCTTTCCCCGTCATCAGATTCTCTTTCATCAGCTTTTTTCCAAGGCTTGGACGAGAAAACCGTGACATCGACAGAAAAGTTGTACACACGTATGCTTTGATTCGCCTCATGTGCATCGAAAAAAATTATTCTTTCATCTCAATTGATCGAGAACTGTGCAACGACCATACTCTGTTTGCTCGTGATAAAATCCACCTCACCACGAAGGGAAAGTCAGTGCTCCAACGGCAGTTATTTGAAATTCATGCTCCAGGGGTGTTTTAAGGAATTGGTTCTTAGAGATACTTTTGACATTATTTTTGTTGTAGAGAGTTGGTTACATCCTGGTTTTGCTGATGGCATGTTAGTTGATACCCGTAAATTCTCTGTGATTAGACGTGATCGTGGCAGTCGAGGTGGGGGGAAGGCTCCTCCTTATTCATCGGAGAAACATCCCAATTGTTGTGGAAGTCATTGCTTTAGTCGCTGAAGGGATTGTGGTTGCGATGCCAAATTTTGAGGTCATGGTAATCCTGGGCTACCTACCAGATAGTCGTGATGAGGAGGCAGTAGTTACACTCTGTGATTTCGTTGTTGGCTCATTTAACAGCTTGCACTCTTGTATTCTCTTGGGCGACTATAACCTTTGCACTGTGGACTGGGAGCGAAATTGGGCCTCGGATCGTCACCACAGGCTATTCCTCGAGTGTATTACTCCTTTGGGGCTCATACAGCTTGTTGATAGGCCCACCAGGGGGTATAACATCCTGGACCTGGTCTTCTGTGATGATGAGAGGTTAATTTTCAACCTTACTGCTGAGGATCACTTTGGCAATAGTGATCATTGCATTGTATCTTTTCCCTTAAACCTACCTTGCGCTTCATTAGAAAGTCCATTGAACCATCTATCCCTTCCATGAAGGGTAGGCTAAATTACGAAAATCTTAAATTATCTTTTGTCGATTTTGACTGGGACAGTTATATCTTCAGCGTCCACCATGATTTCGACCATGCGTGGAATTGATTTCTTGGTATTCTTTCAGGTCATACCATGCTCTGCCGAGAAGCTCAGAAAATAAAAAGACCTAGGTCTGATCCGTTTCCACGATTCATTACGAAAGTCCGTATTCGGAAGTTAAAACTTTGGAGGAAATTTAAATCAAACCCTTGTGAGGCTACTAAAAGTGCTTACAATGCGCAGCGCTAACTTTACTAAAGGGCCACTGAAGACTGGTACTGCAAGCGTGAAGTGGACGTCCTCCGTTTGGGGAGTCATGCTGCTCTTTTCAGACTTTATCGTACCAGGACCTCATCATCACGTTCTCTCCCACCTCTTAAATCTGGAAATAACTGCTGCTCAGATGATTTGGCTAAGGCTGAAGTACTGAGTACCACTTTGGCATCTAATTTCATAACTGATGATGGGGTTCAGCACCCACCGTCTGGCATGTTTTCGGAAAGAAATTACTTTTGCTCTGACGTGGTTTTCTCTGAACAGTTGGTTGAAGCTGCTATCAAAAGTATAAAACCAAGCCACTCGTGTGGACCTGATGGAATTTCCGCGTTTTTTTTATAAACAGCTTGCAAAAGAAATTTACTGCCCGCTCTCAACATTTTTCTCTACTTCCTTTAGAACTGGCCTTATTCCCAAAACATGGAGCTCTGCAATTATTATTCCTGTATTCAAGAAGGGATCATCTTCTGACCCTACAAATTATTGCCCCATAGATCTTACATGTGTTGCTTGTAAGATTATGAAGTCTATTATTCGAGATGTGATCTTAAAGTATTTTGAGCAATATTCCATCATAAACGATGATCAGTTTGGTTTCCTCCCGGGTAAATCGACCACCCTCCAATTACTTAGTGTCCTGGAAAGATGGACGAGTGCACTTGATCTCGGGGTCCCTTCAGATACGATTTACTTTGACTTTAAAAAAGCATTCGAATCCGTCATCCACCATAAACTGTTAGTGAAAATTGCTGAATGTGGTATAGTGGGAAACCTTGCTGGATGAATCAGGGCTTTTCTACAAACACAGCAGGTAGCGGGTGCGAGGGTAACTTCAACGGCGGTATCAGTGCGTTGTCGGATTCCACAGGGGTCTGTCCTAGGCCCCTTACTCTTCGTTATTTATCTAAATGACCTACGATTTACCAACGACAGTACCTTCGGATTTAAATTTGCCGATGACCTTAAAATTGGTACTGAAAATTTCAGCCCGACAATATCTTTGAATCTTGATTACGAGATTCAAAAGGTATCCGAGTGGTCTAAATCTTGGCAATTACCACTCTCCACCACAAAATGTTTCTCGTTCCATGTAGGCAACCAAAATGGGTGCTCACAGTATTGCCTTGATCAATGCACTATGCCTACAGTTAGGGAGGTACGTGACCTTGGTGTGTGGTTCACCTCTGATTTAAAATCATCACTGCATTGTCAAAAGACATGTGCGCTGGCATACAGACGCTCAGCCTTGGTAAATAAATGCTTCACTTCTGGAAACTTGCAGACTAAAGTTTGGGCCTTTAAGATGTTTGTCAGACCACTTTTGGAATACGCCAGCCCAGTTTGGTCCCCCAATCTAGTTAAGGACATTGACCTCCTTGAAACTGTGCAACGTAAATTCACTAAAGGCATTGCAGGCCTACGAGACTTGAAGTATTCTGCACGCCTTAAGGCTACGGGTATAGAACTCCTTGAATTACGCAGAATTAGATACGATCTAACATTAACTTTTAAGATCATACATGGCATTACTGCTGTTTGCCCCCCTCTTTTTGACATGTCACCTGACCCAGCACGTACAGTACACGCGGTCATGGGGTTGGAAGTTGGTGGCACAGGGATCACGCTTGGACTGCCGCCGACACTTCTTTTTGGTACGCGTGGTGAATGTATGGAATTCACTTAGCGTGTCTACTTTAAACCAACCCACAGTGCAGAGCTTTTGTCGTCGGATTAGAGAGGAGGATCTTCAGCCATTTTTAAAGCGCTCCCTCTCATGACTACCTGGTATTTGTTCTCTCCCCTTTGTCCTGTTGCACATAATCTCCACTTTCATTTAAATTAGGCTCGGTGTCAGCGGTTCACCGCAGTTTCTGTGGTGAACTTGCATATTATTATTATTATTATTATTATTATTATTATTAATAATAAACAGACAATAACAATTTTACCTTGGATTCATCACCCAACAGCTATGATGATCATGAATTAATCTTAAATGTCAAACAAACTGCCTTCACGTGTACCCTCGATTGTATCAAACGTCCACCCTATGTCATCTTACATGTACACAAATTCAGTGCATGCTTCTTCTCATAATGTTAGTGGACGGTTGATCTAAACATTGATGCCAGAAATCCAAAGGGGAGAGATCATTTGGTAGATTTTTATGTAAACTTGTCATTCAGAGTCTTTGGCTGTCCAATGAGAGACGATGCCGACAATACTAACAATGGTTATAACAATATTTTAGTACTTACGCACCATCCCACGCCATCTTCGTTACACCCCTAGGTTCCAAACCATAAAAGGTACGCAGTTCGTATCGTACTGTAGCCATGCGTCCAATTTCACAGCTGGAAGCCTTCCCGTTACCTCAGTATTGAGGAATAATCACCCTATGGAAACTAACATGGGGATGAGTGGACTAGCTAGCCAACTACCTAGTAGTTAGTTAGTAACTAGTAACACATTTACAACGTTATTGAAGGTAAGATTTTGCATTGAAAGCAGCTTAGCTGGCATTCCTACACGAGTTAATTTTAGTCAGGTGGGTTAGAGCGTAATTGTTGTGTAATGGCGGAACACTAGCAAACTGTGTCGTCTAACTGTAACAAGCTTATATCGGATTATGAGCAAGCAAGCTAGCCACGTTATGCAGATTAGCGTGCTGTTTTACTCGCTGACCCGCCCGGCTGTAACTCTCGCTACTCGCTCCTCAAATTCCATTCAAGCGAGCATTCAAGCCACTTGGCTAGCACTGCGGTATACTAGCGTCACTCTGATTGGCTGCGAGTGGATCTAAAATGAATGCATATTTTTGCTCATAGCTAATTACTGTAAGACTCTCAGAGTCATACAATAGCATTTCCAGAATCAGTGGATTATTCTCTAGTTTTTCATAACGAACGTAAGTTTCCCAACTTTTGTGAGAAATGAACGATCTTTTCTAGCGGTGATTTAGCTCTAAGGCCTGTAGCTTGTTTTGATCGGAGACAACAATAGCGCTTCACGATTCGAACCTAGTCTGCATGCCATTTCATGGCTACGATTATTAAATGCGTTCCTATCTACGTACCGATTCATTTTGTTTGTCTAACAATTAAAGTATTTAGCTAAACTGAGTGACGAATCGATCAAGTGCGGGGATACGCAACGGCTTGTTTATGGCGCCATCTTGCCTGAAACGTCATCAACCCCCTCTTCCTGATTGGCTGCCAGCAGAACGAGCCGAGCGAATTGACCTCGCTAGCTGAAAGATTCTGGGCCGAGTAGACCATCAAGCAAGCTACCCACGCAACAGGACTAGCATATTGTTTTTCTCGCTAGCTAGCCCGGCTAGCTCTCGCTACTTCCTCCGCAAATTTCATTCAAGCGAGCATTCACGCCACTTGGCTAGCACTGCGGTGTACTAGCGTCACTCTGATTGGCTCCGAGTGGCTCTAAAATGAATTCATATTTTTGCTCATAACTAATTACTGCAAGACTTTCAGATTCATACAATAGCATTTTCGGAATCAATGTATTATTCTCTAGTTTTTCACAACGAACGCAAGTTTCCCAAGTTTTGTGAGAAATGAACGATCTTTTCTAGCGGTGATTTAGCTCTAAGGCCTGTAGCTTGTTTTGATCGGAGACAACAATAGCGCTTCACGATTTGAACCTAGTCTGCATGCCATTTCATGGCTACGATTATTAAATGCGTTCCTATCTACGTACCGATTCATTTTGTTTGTCTAACAATTAAAGTATTTAGCTAAACTGAGTGACGAACCGATCGAGTGCAGGGATACGCAACGGCTCGTTTATGGCGCCATCTTGCCTTTAACGTCATCAACTCCCTTTTCCCGTTAACCTCGCTAGCTGAACGATTCTGGGCCGAGTTAAAGCGCGCGAGACAACCTCGCTTGCCTTGGCGAGACGTTGTAGCTCGCGTCTCGCGTATATGGAGTTTGCTGCGTTAGACCACGCTTTGCAGCTTTGTCCTCGCGATACTTGCTAGCTGGCTGGTCTCGCGTAAATGGAGTTTGGGCTTTAATGGAGTTTGGGCTCAAATGTAAAACAAGCTTAAGCAAGCGAAGCATGGACATACAATACATCAAACTGTGTCAATTTGACTGATGTAACGGCTAAATCAACAATAGCAAATGTGAAAATTATGAATTAGAAAATTTGTAGACATAATATTCCTCCAGAAAAAAGGTAGAGGTGACAATACAACTGTGTGACGTGTCGTACATTCACAGTCCTATGAAAGTCGTGATATCCACCCAATTTCAAAACTGGTATAAGAGAAGCCGCCAAGTTTCCCAAAAGGGACAGCTTTTGAAAATAGTGATATGATTCAACCAGGGAAAGGCCGCCAAGGTTAATCCTATTAGCCAAGTTAATCGCTTCGAATGATACTTTGGGCGTTAAGTGAAAACTTGAAGATTGCTACTGCCACTATAGTTTGTTCCACATTATGTTTTCAGAAAACTGACTGGATGACGACTCGTTTCCTTGCACTAAGAGTGCAAAAATATGTGGACACCACACTTGTAAACTCAACATAGTTACTATTAGAGTTTACGAATGGGATATTTACGGATTTTTTGCACTCATAGTGGTAGAAAACGTGACGTCATACAGTCAGTTTTCTGAAAACGTCATGTGGAACAAAGTATAGCAATGATCTAGTTCTTATTTAACTTTCGAATTATTAGTCGGTGCAATAGTCTTTCCCGAGAACCTGAACCTTGTTAAGGTTTAGATTATAAAAATTTTAAATTCGTTCATTGGGTCGATTGGTTTAGCATGACTAGTACAAAAACGAAAATGTTGCATTCACTTTAAAATAACGTTCAAATGGCTGTGGGCTTTGTTCTAACCCACGTTTTAAGCTATAGGAATTTTAAAATGGCTCAGATTGTTTATCTGCAGGTCAGCGAAAAAACTGCAAACAAGAACAACAAAAAGAATATTGCTGGCACATTAAAATCACTTTGGAGAGGCCTTGGGTTAACACCTACGTTTTAAGTCCAAAAATGAAAAATCGGTTCACACTTTCGATCTCTATGTGATACCCAAAAGTCCCAACAAGAACAACAACAACAACAATAATAGTGTAGTGTCATTAAAATAACTTTCAATGGTCCTTGTTACTACCGGCATTTTAAACTGTAAAAAAGTTAAAATCTGTTCATAGGTTCTGTGTTTAGGTGAGAGCCAAACTGTCCTAACAAACTGGACCTTGTTAATACCTATGTGTTAAGATATTAAAATTTAAAATCAATCCATTGGTCCAATCTGTAGGTGAGCGCAAAGATCCTAACAAGAATAACAACTGTTTGCCGTGCTAGTAATATATATACTAGCTGTACCTCCGGTGTAACATATGCCGGTTAGCTGGTTCCCGCGTACCTAAGTGAAATACTTTACTGGGGTAGCACGAAATGAAAATAACTTCGAGGCCCCCAATCTGACTCCTCCCTACCTCCCCCCGGCCCCGTCTCCGCACATTCTCCCTGTGCATGGTCAGATTTCCCCCCCATGCGCCTACTCACTGGTAGCCCTTTCCCCCCTCCCAACCCCCCCCCCCCCCGAATTCCCCCATTGTGTGGTGTGAATATCCCCACCCCATTGCGGCTCCCCCTCCCTTTGAACCCCTGTTGTTTGGTTGTCGTAGGGAAGTAAATGTCTTTTTGCAATGGAGGACGCTGCTGTTATGTTGTTGAATTGACTGTTTGTCCGTTCTGACACTAAGTGCGATAAACCCAGCAACGATCGTGCAGACATTGATTGTTTCTCAACCATTTTTGAAAGCTCTTCCTGATTGTTACAGGATACAAACATTGTAACGCACACACAAACGTTTGTTACTAATTGTTATGCACACACACCTGATGATTTTGCTCAGTGCCACCCAAGCCTTTTATATATATACTAGCTGTAACCCCGGCGTAACATACGCCGGTCTTGCCGGTTCCCGCATACCTGAGCGAAATACTGTAGTGGGCAGTATGGAAAGAAAAGGCTGCCCCCTGCTTCCTCCTCTGAACCTCCCTGCGGCCTACCCAGTTGCATGGTCTGATTTTCCCCCATGCCCACCAACCCCTGCTGATTTGTCTTTTTTCAATGGAGGACGCTCAATTGCCCGTTTCTCCGTTCTGACACCAAGCGCAATAAATGCAACAACGGTCGTGCATGCAGTGATTGTTGCTGAACCAACTTTGAAACTCTTAAAGTCTGCTCTAAGAGGTAGCATTATTAAAGCAATATTGCGATTGTTACTGATTGTTACAGGCCACACCCGTTTGTTTGACATTGTCGGTCGCTCGCGCTCTTTCATTGTAGTACATAATTCATAATGATGAGTTTGCTTGTCCAACCTAAGCGTATTATATGTATTTATATATTTATAATATATAAATCCCTAAAGCCCTAAAGGAAACGATATTAGAAAAAGACATGTAACCATCAGCGTCACACTAATACGTGTCAAAGAATCTCCAGCAACCCAAAAAACAAGCTGGAGCTTCTTTTACACGTATTAGTGCGACGCTGATGGCTTGCATGTCTTTTTCTAATATCTTTTCCTTTAGGGCTTTATGTTTTTTAAGGCTTACATCCGTATTTTATACGCTTAAGCGTTTTTTAATACTAATATCCATTATTTTTTTTTTTGTTTCAGCAAGAATTGCACAGAAAAGAATACTGTAATCCCCTTAAAATAATTGTTATAAGACAGCCATTTTAATACTCAATTTTAAGAGCTATAAAAATTGAAAATCGGTTCTTTGGTTCGATCTTTAGGTGAGGGCAAAATTTCCCCAAGAAGAAGAACAACAATAATTGTAGTCACGTTAAAATAGCGTTCAAAAGGCCATAGGATTTCTTCATACCTATGTTTTAAGCTGTAAAACTTGAGCATCGGTTCATTGGTTCGATTTTCAGATGTAGCATAGCTGTTACGGGCTAGAATTTGGGCTAATTATGAACATCAAGCTAAAAGTCATGAAATTTAGTACACAAATCAATTCGTAGCTAATAAATCGAGCTAGCTATGGAATCTCTCGAGATGCCCCCTAAGGTCCCTTTCTATCCCCCAACCACACTCACCGGTACTACTGTGAATTTTGGTACTATGAATTTTGGTACGCCAATCATCATCTAGTAGTAGAAATCGAACCAGACATGGATCCCCACGAATTACCACCAGCATCCCTTGTCCCTCCTTTGCACCTCATGAAACATCGATGACCAATGAGGGGGGCACAGGAGGGAGCTGTGGGGGCCCTTTGTGGGGTATTTCATGGGGATTTCATGGCTTGTTCAACTTCTACTGCTAAGTTTAAGGTTAAGCACAAACTCAACACACTTAAGCCTAGCCTTGCAGTGGGTCTTGACGGATATTCAGCATTTTTCTTCAAACAGATTGCACAGGAAATTAGTTATCCTTTAGCAAAGCTTTTCAACCTTTCGTTTTGTACAGGTGTGGCACCAGACGTTTGGCGCACTGCCCTAGTGGTCCCAGTCCTTAAAAAGGACGACGCATCAGACCCAAAATATTGCCAACCCACAGCATTGACTGCTGCGCCATGTAAAATCATGGAATCAGTCGTCAGAGATGAGATGACGCAATTCCTATTTGTGGGGCCATTGATCCATCCTGACCAATTTGGGTTCATGCCTGGTCGATCAGCAACTTACCAACTTCTAATGGTACTCTATTTCTGGACTGGTGCACTTGACTTAAATGATCCTTCAAATACTATTTACTTCGATTTCCAAAACGCATTTGAGTCCGTGGTTTATCGAAAACTTATGTTTAAATTGCAAAAATTTGGTACCAATGGCGGACTCAGGTGATGGATCCTTGCTTTTCTTTCTAATCGTTTGCAGAGAGTCCAGGTAGAGGACTCACTCTGTTCGTCAACAAACGTTATCAGTGGAGTCCCTCAGGGCTCTGTGTCGGGTCCACTCCTGTTCGTTATATTCCTAAATGATTTACACTGTTCTCACCATGATATCACTAGCTTTAAATTTTCAGACAACTTGCATTAAGCTTGGGCCTACGGTATTAACCACTGAAAATACTCTTGCCCTTGAGACTGAAATTAATGGTTCGCCACAAAATTACTGCAGCGGCTTTTCGTTGGCTTGTTGTTGTAAATCGTAGCTTTTCACTCGGGCATGCATGTTTTTTGGCATGGAAAGTTTGTATAATATATAATATATAACATTTTGAAACGCAGTTGTATGTCTCTATTTGTTACGATGTTTTGTTTTTAAATGCTATTATAAGCAAATAAATAGGCTTAGATTACGTCTTGCTCTTTTCTGCCTCAATTTAGATGGTTCAAATTATTTTACTTAGGATGTCTATATGAATGTCTATATGCGTACAAGAATGATCGAGATTATAAGACCGGTATAGGCTTCATCATGGTTGACTTTCATTCGTTGTTCTTTAGAATATGTTGCCGAGTTTGCTGGTTTCACGTCATTGATTTTTCAGTGGGTAAGCTTAAGCCTGACTGAGTATAGGTCTGCGCCAAGAACGTCACGATCGATTGTAGAGAAGAAGACGCCACAGCGGACATTATTTTGCCTTGTTCACACAATGTAAGGATTTTAAACTGTTTACTCATTCGGAAAGAATGGAATATTAATATCTATCAGACGAAGAAGTGGAAAATTTCTTTGCACACGTCGTAGTATACTTCGGATGTAATTTGTTTTCCGAGTTATAAAGTAAAAACAGAATATAACTTTCATCGTGTCTTTTCCTTTCTTTCTGTTCGTCCATTTTGTAATTTGTCACGAATTTGTTACGATTTGCAGAGGCGTAATGATCCTAAACCTTCTAGCTTGACTGGAATCTAAAGCTTTCCAGCTTAGCCGGAAGTAAAAAAATCAAAAACTATAACTTGCCTCTCTCGTCTCTCGATTTAACATCCATTACGACTTAAGAGCTGAATGAGTTTGAGTACACCATGGGTAGAAAGTTTTAGGTTCCAGACGAGCTAAAACGTTTCTGGTCGTAGAAAGTTTCAAGTTCCACCCGAGATAGAAAGTTTTAAAACGAAATTGTAAATGACGCCATTATTTAATGGAGAAACAGGAAATGGCGTAATTAAACGGAAGTCACAGATTTCAATGGAAATGACATCGTTGACCAGATAATTGACATCATAGACGGGAAGTTACGGTACATGAGAAGTGCCACAATTAAACCGTGGAATGGTACATTTTTCTGTTCCACGATTACATCGTCGTATAGTAAGTTTTGCTACTACTCTATGAGTGTCCCATCACCCCTACGATTTAAAATTAATCGAGGTTCTTTGGAAACATTATGGAAAAGTTACAGTCTCATTGTACATTATTGCACATTACTACAATTATTGTACATTATTATACAATGTTGTACATTATTATACAATGTTGTACATTATTATACAAT
>JAHWFP010014881.1:35615-45976 GCA_023313725.1 Lithobius niger | reverse complement strand
GAGGAAGAGACCAGCGTAATACACACCTCGCTTGGGAAGAGATTTAACATTTAGGTATGAGGAAGAGACCATTGTAATACACACCTCAGTTGGGGAGAGATTTAATATTTAGGTATGGGAAAGAGACCAGCGTAATACACACCTCGGCTAGGGAGAGATTTAATATTTAGGTATGCGGAACAGATGAGTATAATACACACCTCAGTTGGGGAGAGATTTAATATTTAGGTATGAGGAAGAGACCAGTGTAATACACACCTCGGTTGGGGAGAGATTTATTATTTAGGTATGAGGAAGAGACCAGTGAGGAAGAGCCCAGTGAGACTAGTGACACCTCGGTTGGGGAGAGATTTAATATTTAAGTATGAGGAAGAGACCAGTTAACATTATGTGGTGCCAGCAGTTTCCAAAGGTTTTCAGTGCATCCTCTGAAATATGGAATATTAATAAAGTTTTTAGATTTTTTTTTCTTCGATTTTGTTGAAGAAAATCTATTGTCATCGATTAAGTTTGCCAAGAGGTGCAGAAGGAAGCCGTTTTCAGTGTATTTGTACAAAGTGTGGCAATGCTTCACCCATAGTGCGTGAAAAAAATCGTATTCATTTCGTTAATGTATAGGGGTTAACATAAGAGGAGTACTGCATCGACCTAGTTCTACGCATAGGTTAGCAATAATTTGTGAATTCAACATTATTTGAGGGATTGATGATCACATTGTGTTCAAGAAAACTAATGCATTGTTTTTGGACTCCTATGTAATGTAGCACAAAGAAGAGTGGTAACCACTGAGGAACTGGAGAATATTTATTTTACCAGAATTACGTACGAGGGCGAGTGAATCGTCAACGTAGCGCTGTAGTATTTATATTTAGGGAATTTTGAGGTTAAGGCAGAATGATTCTTCTATGTGGGCTAAATCTCCTATGTAGGCAAAAAATGTTGATATTAGAGTCCTCATTATGACCTTGTTCATCTGCGCTATGAACAATTTATGGATGTAAAAAGAACATTTGCCGGCCCCCAGCCCGGCCGGGTAAAAATGGTTTCTTTTTTGCCTAAAACATACTTAACCTGATAATTTTGCATTACATTATTCCCAATGGAATGTCTCCCTGGAGGCTTTTCGGTTGTGTGTAGCCGCCTGCTTGCATGTACCCATTGCGCCTGCGGATGCAGTCCTCCGCTATATAAAGCGGGAGCATGGCCGGTTCCGTCATTTATTTTCCTCTCAATCTGTCAGGTGGTGACTCAAGAGGGGAGGCAGGGCAGGCCCTTGGTTAAGTATGTTTTAGGTCAAAAGAAACCATTTTTAGCCGACCGGGCTGGGGGCCGGCAAAATGTTCTTTCTTGTTTGCCAAAACATATTAACCTGATAATTTTGTATTATCAGGAGACCTCGTCAAACGTGGTGGCGAGCACCGATCTGACAAGGCACCCGGGGTGCAAGCAGGCGTTCCCCGAAAAATTTGTTAAGGACAAATTTTGCACTTTATTTAGAATATGGTGATGAAAACAGGAGGATGGATCTCTTTCGTAGGGTTTGGTGGCCCTGAAAAGGACCGTAGTTTGAGGGTCTTGCTTCCTTCTGTGGATGGCTTGCTTCCGTCAGGGGGTGGCTTGCTTCTGCTTTCTTCTGAACGTTTTCAAGGGGACTTGACCACAGTTCTGGCTGTTACGATTGATCCCAGCCGGTGTAGTTCCTTCTCCTCTCTTGACATGTTCCTCAGGTAGTGGGAGGTAAATGTCGATGAGTGGCGCCAGGAAGCTGCTTGTAGAATTTCTTCTATTGGGATGGCATTGTGGTGCATCCATGACGTTGAAATTGCTCTGAGGATGCTCTGGTGAGGTAGAAGCGGAGTGCTTGGATGGGGGAAAGTAGGCGTTCTCGTTCGTCTCCTGTAAATTGGTGAGGGCTGGAAAGGTGATTGGTTTAGGTGGTTCCGTTGGTTTTTGTGTTTTTGCACGAAATCCTGTTATGGGTGAAGGGTTACTGATGAAAAGTTTGGACCAAAGATGCAGTAGGCTGAGTCTGCTGAACGGGCTTGGATTTCAGAACTGCAAGCGCTTGCTGCGAGTGTTACGAGGAAGACGGTTTTCCTGGTTAGGAGGTGAAGGGAGCTGTCTTGGATTGGTTTGAAGGGGGCTTCTAATAATGATTGTAGGACGATTGATAAGTCCCAGTCCAGATGAGTCTTCTGGTTGTGGGTCGGTCGTTTTCGAAGGAGTGGAGGAGTGCTGAGATCTGGTAGTCTTCGAGGAGTTTGGTTTTGTCTGCTGCTTTGAAAACCGAGTTTAGAGCTGAGCGGTAGACCAGGATTGTTGAGCCTTTGAGCTTGTCGATGTCGAAGAGGTCCGTGAAGAATCTTAATAATTTGGGAAGAGAGCGGTCGATTGGATTAATTTCCCTTGCGTAACACCACTGAAACCGTTTGGACCAGTGGCTGTCGTACATTCTATTTGTTGAATCTCTTGTGGCTTTCGAGGCGATTCAGATGGCATCGTTTTTTATGATTTCCAGCCTTCTTGAGGAGTTTGATGATAATAACCACGCGTGAAGGTTTAGATTTAACAGGTTTGGGTGGAGTTTTGAGCCCTTTTATTGAGACAGATGATATGGAAGAGGAAGGCGGCTTCTTGGACTGTCGACTAGAGAGACAGTAGGAGTGGAAACCATGGAGCCCACGGCCAAAAGAGGGCTATGAGGCGGAAGAGGCTTTGGCTTTCTTCGGCTTTCTGCAGTACTTGTGGGAGGAGTTTGAATGGTGGGAGCAGGTATGCGTAGAGGTTGTGCCACGGGAACGTCAGGGCGTCGACTGCTATTGCTTGGTTATCCGGGATCGGGCTGATGTAATGGGGAAGTCTGGCATTGTGCCTCGTGGCGAACAGGTCTAACATTGGTGTTCCCAATGTCTTGAAGAGATATTCGCAAATGAATTTTCTGAGGCACCATTCCCCTGATGAATGTGATCGGAGAGAGAGAGAGTCTGCAATTACGTTTCTGTTTCCTGGAATGTGGAGGGGGAGTAATGTTATGTTGTTCGAGATGCAGAGGTTCAGGATCTCGGAGGTTAGGTTGTGGAGTAGTCTGGACTTGGTACCACCTTTTTTCCTTATGTAGGTTGAGCCGTGGTGTTTTCGGCTTGTACATGGATCACTTGGTTTCTGATGTGTGGGAGAAAATGAAGTAGGACCAGGTGGATTGCACGGAGTTCGAGGAAGTTGATGTGACGAGATTCTTTTTTCTGCCAAATTCCTGAGATTTCCAGGGTGTTCAGGTGAGCTCCCCAGCCGTGGTTGGAAGCGTTGGTGAAGATGAGTTGGTTGGGGTGGGGTTCGTGAAGTGGCACTGTCCTGGTTAGGTTTGTGACATCTGACCACCAAAGGAGGCTTTCTTGGGGAAAGTCTTCGTGAAAGGGTGATTGTAGATCTGGGTTGAGTTGAGGATTTGACCAATGGTCGATTCGGTGGTGGTGAAAGGGTTTTACCGTCCAGCGTCCGTGGGGAATGAGGTTTGCCATCAAGTCCATCTTCCCGATGAGGAAGTTCAGTTCTCGGAGGGAGAAAGTTGGTTGGTTCAGGAATCGGCGACTGTGGTGTAAGAGGTCTTGGACTCTTTCGAGTGAGGGTGAGATTGTGGCTGATGAAAGATTGAATGAGGCACCCAGGAACGTGAAGCTTCGTTCTGGAGTGAGGCATGATTTGGATTGGTTCACGCCGAATTCCAACTGGTTTAGCAGGTGGATTGTGTGGTCCCTATTTTGTTTGAGATCAAAAATCTAAAAGACTAATGCAGTAAAAATTAAAATTAATTATTCCAATAGATCGACGAAGCAAAATTATAAGACACTAGCCTAGAAAATTATAAATTGTGATGTTAAAATACGAGAATTATGGCGGTTTGTGACGACACAATCAATGCGTTCATGCTGGTTCGTCTATTAGGCACAATATCAACTGAGACAGTAGCTCCGTTCTTCGCTGCGAAAAACTACGCTACTATCTCAGTTGACCTTAGAGAGGTATATACGCGGATGGCGATCAGTGCATTGCTGTTATAAGGCAGGCGGAAAGTTAGAAGGCAGGCGGGGGTGTTGCTTTAACTTAATCTACACGTGGAAGTTGAGATACTTTGTCAGCAACAGTGCGTCCGGATTTCAGAAGTGTCGTTATAGTAACCACGTCTTCCATCATTTCTTCAGATACCATTAAGGATTTTTTCTGTATTAAAGTTGCGTTTGTTAGTTTTGCGGTTTGTTTCTTCATGCGATAAGGTTTGTGAGGTAATTTGTACATTAGTTTCTTGTCTAAAATCTGTGTCATCTTTTCCCAGTAGGATTTCGCCATGTGATGCAGAAGGCAGCTGAATTTCTAGGGTTGGTTTAGTTACACCATAGCGTTCAACCTGTACCCCATCTGCTTAGTTTTCTGTTTCACGAATGGCAGTAGGGGTCTCCAGACTTTTGCACCACCCTGTAAGTTTACCTGGTCGTTCATGTATGGGAATTATGTGCGAACTTATTTTATCTACTTGTATATCGTAAGGCCTAGGCATTTCTACATATACGGTTACATGATTAAGGGAGACACAAACGCTCGTGTAACGACATTTGCGCAAATACAGGAACAACGTTCCAAAGTCAAAAGGAGTTTTGGGCGCCGGCCCAAGGTCAAGCATGAATACTTTTAGGTATTGTGTAACTGGGAAATAAGTGCGCAACAAGACCATTCAGGTCGTAAACACAGGAATGGACACACAAGTAAAGAAAAAATATAACAATGAATGCACAGTCAAGATATCAAATTAGGGTATTGTTGGCAGAGAAAAAGGGGAAGAAGGAAAGCACAAAACAAGAGCGTAGCTCCCAGGGGAGCATTTGCTCCCGAGGAAGCAAAAAACATGGAGCACCAATAAACGCAGGCTCCTACAATAAAACAATACACACGCAAAGGGGAAAAAAATAATAATTCAAGTACTTTCAAGCACCAGCCGCTTAACCACCTGAAGGAAAAACGAACATGAAAAACACGTCAGGTAAAAAATTACTTCCCCACTAAACAAGCAAGAGCAAAAATAACGAACTGGATATTACAATTTAAGATGCGGTCAAAGTCGTGTCATATTGTTCCAATATACACGCCGAAAGGAGCTTTTACGTGTCATACGAGAGGCAAAGGTGGATAGGGCCAGAGGTTAGGAGTAAAATATGGTGGAACTAGACAAATAAGGCATTCATTGCAATTGAAAAGTTTGCTTTTTAAACGAATCAAAAGCATCTAGACACACGCTAGTGTATCACGCCAAGTTACGCAACAAACATCACAACAACCATCACATCAATTCAATTGTCGAGGTTGCAAACCATTGTAGCGCGATGCCATAGCGTCAGTGTCTTATATCCTGAAGCATAGTTGGGCACATTTCAGGTACTTGGGGAAAAATAATAATGCGGTACAAAAGCTTAAATTGTGTTGAAATCGAGAACAATGACCCACCTGACAAAAATTAACTTGTGTAGGAATGCCAGCTAAGCTGCTTTTAATACAAAATCTGACCCTCAATAACGTTGAAAATGTGTTACTAGCTAGCTAGCTAGTCACTCATCCCCATGTTAAATCCCATAGGGTGATTATTCATCGATACCGAGATAACAGGAAGGCTTCCAGCTGAAAGTAGCAATGTTCTAGTTTCATTTAACCTTCGAACTATTAAGTGGTGCGATTAACTTGGCGAATGTTTTGATGTGTTGATGTCACTCCTTTGAAGGGACGAACCATTCGGAACTTGACGGCCTCTTTTACCAGTTTGGGTTTTTGATATGATATAAAATAGCTGAAAATTAGTTGTTTTGCCGGAATACGAGCGATTTAAAGCACCCTTACCTCTTAATGTACCCCATTTTGAATACCAATTTTTGTTTGTTTTCCTTCAATAATATTCTAGGGTACGTCACTGGTGTTTTTTTGATGACATGGAAAACAACCCACGTGGAACAAAATATGCGTATGCTGAGATATAAATTACCTCATGGAAAGGTTGTAGGAACTTAGAATACGGACTACACTGCAGACAGAGGAATACAGCGAAAATACAAACCTTCATTTTAATAATCTCAGACACATTTTCGAAGTAATTATGTAACTACCTGCTTTACGCTCTACCAAATTTACCTGTTTATAGTTTTTAAGGTTCCCAACAGGTCCGTAATCGTAGTGTCGGAATGTATTTGGGTTATTGATTCCCTGGAAAAAAAGACGGATCAGGAACAAATATAGTTAGTTATTTGAGGGAAACTAGATGCAGACACAGAATAGATGAACTGGAACAATGTCGCTTTAACGAAAATAAGCCCAGTAGGAAAGCAACTTTCTTATTTGCTAATAATCGTCTTCTTTTTTTTATCATTGTCGCCATTGTAATTTCTATAAAAAAAAAAAGTGTCGGAAGTAACAGACAAAAAAAAAAATGGTTTCATTGGATTTTACATTAGTTTAAACTCCGAGCAATGACCGTAGGAAACAACGAGTTTGGTGTTTACTGTCGAAATTTCGTGAATGAGAAGCCTTCAAAGTGCACAAAAAAACAACAAACGACGTTTCGGGGATGTGTAGAACCCCGTTTTCAAGCGCATTAAAAATCAGCAGTCAAGCATCGTAATTCGTAATTACAGGATACACAATAAAATCCAGCATGCCAACGGAAAACATACTTGAAGACAATTCAATATTAAAATTTTAACCAAAAAAAAAATTAAACACAAGAGAACCCAAATTTACTGGCGAAACAGCAAATCATTGAAGATGACCCCTCATCCTACAAATGCAGGAACGGAATGAAGCCCAGAATGAATTCCATCATCATATATTAAATTCAGCATGAGTGACGAATGCCCACATTCCACAAATGGGTGTAGGCAGTAGAGGGGGAGGGTTATTTCTATAGGGTTTAACTGAGAGAGACTTAACTTGTACATAACAGAAACATATATTCTTTAAAATTCTTATTCTTAGGTAAGATGTGATTGTGTACTGGTAGTAAATGGGATATAAAACAACTACAGATACTAGGTTTGATCTAGATCTGGATTGCTTTTCAGTGAAGAGCACCTGCTTATTGTCCAGGTTAGGAGTGTGAATTGTCTTTATTCAATTTAGAGATTTTCCTGTTTGAAGTCGGATAAAGACAGATCACACTCCTGACCCGGGCAATACGAGGTGCTCTTCATTGGTCTTCAATCAATCCAGATCTAGATTAAACCACGAATCTTTAGTTAAGTTATCCCATTAACCACCAATACACAACCACATTTACCTGAATATAAGAATGTTACAGAACATCTTGATGCCGGTGTGCTAACAGATATTATCCAAATTGACTATGCTAAACCATTCGACTCAGTCTGTCATCCAAAACTTTGTTTTACGTTTTCACGTTTTGGCATTGGGGGATGCGCGTGTTACTTTCGATCAGGATTTTCACTCAAATAGATCACAATTCGTGTCCATCAATGGGGTAACCTCTGTACGAAGGCCTGTGACGAATGGGTCCCCCAGGGTTCTGTGATCGGTCCCATGGTATTTTCACTCTACACTTCCGACCTGCACGTTTCTAACGATGATAAATACCTAAATTTGCTGACGACACAAAGTTGTATGTGCAATCATCGACAGATCTGACCACTTGCAGATGTCGTCAGCCTTGGTATCTTTTGGCAAGTTGGTCAGCCGATTGGTAAACGACGCCTGCAAGACCAAAACGTACATTTTCCATATTGGCTCGGCTAATGATCATCTTAAAGGAAAGAGGAAAACAAGCCAAAAAGCGAAATCATACACTTATATTTATTATATAATTGTTATATACTTATTTATCACACACACACCTCTATTACTTCATCTCTGGTTACCCCCTTGTTCATCATTTGTCTGTTAAGGATCCGGGCATGTGGTTTGATTGGACCTTAAATGGGCTTCACATTGCTGTCGTGTTATTCAGGTGGTAAACAGGGGGGCTTAGTCTCAACTTGATCGTTTTCAAATCGCATGCGGTTTTATCAAAAGTCACGTGCGATAGAATGGGCGAGCCATGATTTTGGCACGCATTTTGGTAAAACCGCATGCGATTTGAAAAGCGCAACTCGAGACTAGGGCCCCAGGGAGCTTTTACTAGACGAGGTTTTACTTCTGGTGATCGAAAAACATTGTTCTGGGCCCTTCGTGTTTTCGTTAGACCTGTTTTTGGAGTATGCATCCCCAGTTTGCTCTCCCCATCTGGCTAAAGATTTTGATAATGTCGAGTCTACACAGCGTTCATTTACAAAACGATTGCCGGTCATGTTCCATTTGAGTTACAGTGAACGCCTGGAGGTCTTAGGAGACGACACACTTAAGTTGCGAAAGCTCAAGAGTGATTTGGCCATACATATACCCCGTATTGCATGATCAATAATGATGTAAATTATGGCCGTTTCATTTCTGTCCCTGCAGGCGGAATTACCAAGGGACGTCCACTTAAACTAGTGGCAGTACTCCCGTTTTCACGTGATTTCAGAAAGTTCTTTTTCTCGTTTCGCGTAGTAAATGTTTGAAATAATTTACCGATATAGGTTGTTATGGCTCCATCTCTTGATTTCTTAAAAAGGAACTAGCTAACTAGAAACCAATATTGACGCGGTACATTATATGTATACCTAAATATTTTACAACGTTAATTTTATGTCATGATATTAGTGACCTACACGGCCCTACCATGGCCTGTTGCATTTTGTCGGCAACAAACGTGATATTGTTATTATTATTATTATTATTACGTCATTTACGTTCGCTCAAGCAACCACGCAGGCCTCATATCGAGGGAGGGAAATTGAAGATTTCAACCGAAAGAGGCCGTAAATATGTCAAATGGGCGCGACAGGAGGAAGCATGAATGCTTGGTGAGTGTTTAGAGACATACAGCGATAAATTCGGACCGGTAGTTTGAAAGGATTGTTTAGTTGAAGTTGCGAAGTGAAGTGATTATTGAGGGTGGAGGTGCGAAGATACACAAATGACGTCTAACAAAGACCTTAACGAAGATCGTAAATGATGCATACCAAGCACAAGAGCAACGATTATGAATAACGATTGGAGTGACGGAAAAACCATATTTAAGTTGTGCGCGAGTGACAGTGCTACAAAATACGAAAAGCTAGTGTGCACGTGAGTCAAGATGAGCGTTGCAAGACGCCAAGAATGTGAAAATGTGATTAAAGTAAAAGAGGGAGATTTTATAAATTGTGTAAACTGTAAAGGGAAATACTATTATGTATGTGCAGGACTGGCAGCGTCCACGGTGAAAGCTATGGGTAAAAAAAAAAAGAATGGAAATGCAAACGATGTAGAAAAGGAAGAACAAATTCACATTCAAATGAAGATGGCGAACAAGTGACTGAGGAGCACAATAAAAATGATGACGAAGATGACGAAGAAGACGACGAAGAAGTTGACGACATCGAGGCTCTGAATAACAAAGTAAAAAATAGAGAAAATGACAAATTTAGTGAAACATCGAAAAACAGAGATTTACCATTGCAAGAATCGAAAAAACGTTGTTAGATGTGAGAAGAGATAATGAAAAAATCTTAGAAGGGATGAAATTCATGGAAGAAAAGTATGAAGAAATGAGAAAAGAAAACAAAGAAATAAAACAAGTGAACAAAGACCTTCTCTAAAGACTAGAAAAACTAGAAGGAGTCATAGGAAAAACAAACAAAAAAAAAAGAAGTCGAAAAAACAACAGAAATAAAAAAACATTGAAAGAACTACAGCAAAGCCAAAATGAAGCAGAGCAATATTCGAGAAACAAAAACATTAAAATATATGGAGTTGATAACACCAAAAATGAAAAAAATAGAGGAGACTATTTATGGACTGGCAGACGCATTTGAAATACAGCACTTTGAAGAATGGAAAATAGACAAAGCCCACAGATTGCCCACTAAAAAGAAGGACAAACCAGAAACTATCTTAATTCAATTAAAAATTTAAAAATATAGAGATGACTAGTTAAGAAGCAGAAAAAAGAATATAACAAATGAGGATGCTTTTCAAGGTGGAAGTAAAAACAAAATATTTGTAAATGAACACATGACCGCCTACTATAAATCACTATTATGGAGAACAAAGCAAGTACTAAGAGGACAATTCAAATTCATATGGTTTAAAGACGGAAGAATACATCTAAGAAAAAAATGAAAAAGAAGTGTTCGTTCATAAAATAAAAAAGTGATGAAGATTTAGAAAACCTGGAAAAAAAGATAGCAACAGAGGAAGACAGGGGGCACACACTTTTCTTGAAGTCTGTTTCACTCCTCACTCTGTCAAAC
>JAHWFP010014881.1:0-35515 GCA_023313725.1 Lithobius niger | reverse complement strand
CAAGCTGTTGGTCCCGAGGGGTTTTCAGCCTATTTCTACAAACAAATCAGTAATGAAATCAGTTATCCCTTATCTGTTATCTTTACATCCTCCTTAAAGGAAGGTATACTTCCACCCGTCTGGAAAACTGCGGTTATCACACCAATTTTTAAGAAGGGTGATGCATCTGACCCTAAGAATTACCGTCCAATCGCTCTCACATTTGTCCCATGCAAGATTATGGAAACACTTATCCGTGATTGTATGCATACTTTTATTGAACATGTTGACTTAATCAAATATGATCAATGTGGCGTTATGCCTGGCAGGTCAACTACTATGCAACTATTACTTTGCCTCGACAGGTGGACCTCCGCCACGGACATTGGTGTACCATCTGATATCGTATATTTCGATTTCAGCAAGGCATTTGAATCTGTGGTACACTCAAAATTATTATTCAAACTTAAAAACTCTGGCTTCGACGATAAACTTTTGAGGTGGATTTCATGTTTCATTGGTGGCCGAACACAATGCGTACGAATATCAAATTCCATTTCCTCTTTGAGGCCTGTCATCAGCGGTGTCCCTCAGGGTTCTGTCTTAGGACCACTTTTGTTTGTGATTTATTTAAACGATCTTACTTGTAACCAGGAAGGTTCTTCCTTGTCTAAGTTTGCGGATGGTCTTAAATTAGATTCTGCCATTATTGGGGGTGACTGCGCTAATATCTCCTGCGAAATTGGTTCAGTTGCGGATTGGGCAAAAAAAGGGCAACTGCCTATTTCAATTCCAAAATGTCAAACTTTACATGTCGGTAAAACAAACTCTAAAATGACTTATATGTTGGAAGAACATGCACTACCTGATGTAAATTCTGTTAAAGATGTCGGGGTCTGGTTCTGCAGTGATTTAAAGTTTAGTCATCATTGTTCCCAGATAACTGCAACAGCATTTAAACGTTTAGCTATTGTGAACCGTTGTTTTTCTGCTTGTGACCTAGAACGAAAGTTTGGGCTTTCAAAGTTTTTGTGCGCCCAATCCTAGAATATGCGAGCCCGGTTTGGTCGCCGTACTTGCTACAGGACATTGACAAAATTGAGTCTGTGCAGCGGAGGTTTACAAAGTCATTACCAGGTCTGCGAAGTCTCACTTACATTGAGCGTTTACAGTGTGCAAAATTGGAATTACTTGAGCTTCGACGCCTTAAAACTGACCTTATTTTGACTTTTAAAATCATCCATGACAAACTCCCTATTGCACTCCCTTTTTTTGAGCACAATAATATGTGCTCGACACGCGGCCATTCACTTAAACTCAAAATTCAGACTGCACACTTAAATTGTCGTGGAAATTTCTTTTCTCATCGTGTGGTTGAGGTCTGGAATTCTCTGCCCGAGTCAACTGTCTCCTCTGCCACCGTTGAAAAATTCCGTACCGAATTAAACAACCAAAATCTGTCGAGGTTCTTGAAACGAAAACCATGTTGGTTCTAACTTTAGTTTTATGTTACGTATGGGTTATTGCTTTCTGTTCGTGTAACATTTGACAATTGGCAATCCAAAAAATTGCCATGCCTTGCTGCCTTTTTATAAAGGTTTTTGTTTCGTGCCGCCGAGCATCCAGTGTTGCCCCACTCCCCACACACTTTAAAAAATTCTTTTTGTATTCGTATGCTGTTCTCTTAGGCTCGCTGTTAGTGACATTTTGTCCTTGCGTGTCCTGTTGCTCCTGCAACGAATTCGTATTTATGTATTATTTATTTATTATAAGTTCAAACTTAAATGGAGGAAGAAAGTGAAATTGTTAATGAAGTTTTTGGAACCTTTAAAGAATACAAAGAATATTGTAACAAAAATGGTGGAACGGGTGTTGTAAGGTGCATTCATGTTATCTTACGGAGTTGTAAAAAAAACTGGCACAATTTTTTAATATATTTAGAAAAAAGTGAAAAATGTGGGACGTTATAGCACTTATGAAGACCAATTTGAAGGAACAGGAATTAATTAATTATGATATAAACGGAGTAAGAGACCGTAGTGAAAAAGGAGTGTTACCTGGAGTATTTGTTTCACATTCTTGATGGATTCACTGGAAGGAAAAGCACTCAGGTAATAGCCAAGACGAGTCTGCAACAATTACAAAATGTTAGAACATGTTGACACATACAATGTCACTTCTTCTGGGACCTCTAGAATCGTTCTTTCCGAATAATAGTAGAAATGACAAAGGGTATGAAGGGTCTTCAATTAAAGGTAAATGTAAAATGCCAACTGATTAACATAGGCTTTGTTAATCGTAAATTGTGATTGTAAATCGTTTCTTGAACAGCCTAAAGAAAATCGTAACTTCAGTACAATTAATGCTCGCTGATTAATTCTGTTTCCAATAAAATGACTGTTGTATCATATTTGAATGAAAACAGAAACAAGTGAGCGTGAAAAATTAGTTTTGTTTAGTTTATTTAGTTTTTTAAGTTGCTTTGCTTTTTGCTTTTTTAGGGAGCACGAACCAAAACTGGGTTATCTACCAGGCCAAGGTAAGAGGAACGGTTTAGCTGGAGAAACCCAAGTGGAAAACCCAGGAACTGCATTAAGTTACAGCTATACAATACACACAACAACGTGCCGTAAAGCAAGGGTTATATGATGGAAGTTTCACTTTACTTGTTAAAAATGTACAATATTGGAAAATGAGATTTAGACAATTCAGAAGGGGCAACTACAAGTATGCATCGATTAATCATGCCTGGTTACACCAAAAATTATGCAGTTTTGCGCAAGAGTAAAATCAGGAGCCACACGTAAATTTGAAAACTGTTCACTTGTTGTTGGGGGATGTTGGTCTTGTGTGACACCATTTCAGAAAAAAACTACTGCACCTGACTAAAATCTGAAATATGATCTAAGCCAGAAATTTCTTTGGCCTTCATCCTCAAAGAGACCAGTTTTCCAATTGGTCTAGCCATTCCAGAGTTATAGACTCTGGAACGATCAGTTTGATTGATTTTCATTGCTTTAACTGTTGTAATTACAGAACAATTCCAATCAGCAAACGCCAGGTTCATTCTTTGTGCACGTGTTATGTCTTTGCTAAACAGTTGCGATCAGCACCAAGTTGTGCCGCAGTTGATTGTCGCGGTGCAGCCAAAAAAGCAGGTTAATTATTTAAGCGTGCTGCTTGATGCTGAGCTGACATAGAATGTGCATGTGAGTCAACTGCGAGTGAAAGTGAAATCGAGTGCTTCAGTCCTCAAGGCTCTTGTCAAGCATACTTCGGTATTCCGTGAGGCACTGATAGCAACTTACAGGACATTTGTCACAGCCTGCTTGGATTATCATCTGCCATTTCTGTGTATCTCTGTAAAGCACATCAAGGTACTGCGTGCTGCAGACGTCGGTGAATGAAAGTTTGCGTATTATCTCAGGTTGGTCGCTCTCTACACCTGTGCAGGATCTCTGGGTATAGTGTGGGGGGAACTGCCGTTGGAATATCGGGCAACGGAATTGCTGGCTATATTGTGTCTTTGTAACCTAAGCAGAGGTGCTTCGGATCCGGTAGGGAAGATTCTTGCAGATTATAGGAGGCTAACGCACAAAGCGCACAGCATTCTAGGTGTCGCGGGATGTGGGGTTGCTACCTTGCTTCGGATCTTCAAAAGCAGCCTTGATGTTGGCTGGGTCTGTCCACACAGCACCTGGACGTGGTGCCCAGGAGTCCTGCGGATCTTTGAGCTAGCTAGCGTTGAGTGTGATATCTTCTGTGATTCCTCGTTCATTGCGGTTACACAAATGGGTGGAATTGGAGTGAACATACCTTTGCTTAAAATCACACTCAAGAGGTGTGTACATACGGTAACGTCCAGCACCATCTGTGAATTGTTAGCCATTTCAGTGGCTTTAGGTGAAGCGCTCGATGTAGATCTCCTGTCTTTCTCCATTTATACGGATTCTTTGTCTAGCGTCAAAAGATTGCAGAGCTCTTAGGAGCATCTGGATGCAGGAAACCCGTTGATTTATTCCATTGGTTGGAAGTTTTGGATGGCTGCACAACGATGCACTGTTTTTCTTCGATCGGTTTACGGTCATAGGGGTGTACAGGGAAATGAGCATGCCGATGGCCTGGCGCGTGAAGCAGTTGGTGAGGGGTCACCAGAGGTAGGGCCAATGCTCTCTGTCCGTGCAAGGCGGTTGCTCCTTCGAAAGTGATCTAAGGGAGTTTGGCGTGGACTTCGTCTTAGTGGGAAAGAATTTTTCCGAGTTCAACGGGAGTGTTGTCTTCGACCAGCATTGGACAAGCTAGGCTACAGAGATGCGAAACGGCTCGCCAGGCTTCGTAACGGCCACTCTCTTCTGAGTGCGCATCAGGACAGGTTAGGTTGGGCCCCAATCCGCTTTGTGCTGTGTGTCGCGTAGACATGACGCCTGAGCATTTCTTGCTAGTCTGCCCAGTGTATACCAGTCAACGCAGAATGATTAATGAGTGGGTTAAGGAGTTACCGAGCAGTCTTCAGCTTATGTCCTCGACGGTGGGGGAGTCCCCACTGTGTAAGTTGCGTTTGCTAGCCAGATTCTGCACTGCAATGGGAGTGCAGGTGTAGCGCATACTTCTGGACCGTCCCCATGACCCCGTGGCGTTGGGGAATGTGAAGACATGAGTGAGATATCATTCGTTGAATTCTGGTGAAATATAGTACGGAGTGTGAGTGTTAAGTTGGTGGTCAGTGCCAGGTGTGACCATAGGGGTCTTTTGTTTGTCAAATTATTGACCGGTGCCACGGATGTGAAAGTAGACAGATCATTGTGTCTGATGCAGGGTGTGGATGGTGGTCAGATGTGTCAGTGTTGCATAGTGTTAAGATGTTGTTGCAAAAGGCTGTATTTTGTAATTATGGGCGTATGGTTTCGGACCAGGGCCTCTGGGGAAAATAAATGAATGAGTGAAAGAATTCGTGTTTCAGCTGAACGCGTATAGTTTTAAACCAAACTAGTTGTTGATTTCGAGGCCGCACGAAATTGGCAACTAGAAACGATAGAATGGCGTATTTATTTCGTGGATGCAGTCTTTCAGAGCTGAGCTGAATTGTTTCAAAGTGGGCAGCAACAATAACTGCACGCGTTCACACTTTCGGAAATGAAAAAAAAATAACTTTCAACAATTTTTCACCCTCGCCAAGTTAGGTAACAAACACCACATCATTTCAATTGTCGAGGCCGTAAACCATGGTAACAGGAAACATCCTACGGACGTAGGGCTTCGTCGGGTAGATGATCGGAAGTGGTTAACACTCGCTAAAGCTCTTTGAACCCTTTGAACCTTATTACAAATTAGATTATTAATTAACGCCTGCTAACACCCTTCGAACCCTTTGATTAATACTCGGCAATAGCCGAGTATTAATATGAAGTCATCACTCCTGCAAATTTAAAGTAATGTTAATTTTCGTTTTTCTAGTTTTTAGTCGACATTACTGCATGGCATACAAAATGAACACGGTTTACAAAGAAAAACATCATGTGTGCTACACAAAAGTGAATTATGTGATTGAAGTATCACTTTACGTGTTAAAATGTACACGGATAAAAATTGATGATTTTTAATTGAAATAAGCATGTACATTGTACAATTGAGAAAATTGCATCTGTTTACGTGCTGTTGCGCTGTAACAATAATATAATTGGTAAAAGACAACCAAACTTAAGCATATGCAATATTCTCAATTGTCATTTGCTTATTTCAATTAAAAAGCATGAATTTTTATCCGTGTACATTTTAACAAGTAAAGTGAAATTTCAATCATAAAGTGAAACTTCAATCATAACCCTTTTTTTACGGCACACTTGACGCTTTTGTTTGTATATATGATTGAAGTCTGCCATCCAGCAAAACTAGAACAATTAATATCTCCGTGTAAATTCAAGGATTCATTGCAGACTTGTTAACTTCATAACTTCTTTGCTTCGACATTACTCATTTACAAAAATTAAGATTTTAACAATCCGCACATGAATCAAGAATTTGCCCAACAAGACAGTTCGTGCAAAGAGTTCTGTCCTTGTTGCGTGCTTGTTGGGAATGATTACTTTTGGCGCCAAACCTTCTTCATTTAAGGTCTGGTTCCCACCAAAATAATAACGAAACACTTTCCACCAAAGGAACGCACGTGTCAGGCACATAGTAAAAAGTTGCCAAAGACCAGCGTTCCATTCCTTGCAATTTTATCTTTCGAGAGCTCGAATAGAACGCCGTAATTTGCCCTAATTACAGTTATTAGGTAATTACGGAACAAGCCAGCAACCAAGAGATGGCAACTTTACATCCGTTCCTATTAAATATTTTTCGACCAAACTTGGTCAGAAAGAGATAAGTATGGAACGTATTTTTATACTAAATATTATGCAATTTTGTGCAGGAGCAACGTAAATTTGAAAACTGTTCACTTGTTGTTGTTGTTCTTCTTCTTCTTGTTTTTCTTATGTGCCACTGTTTCAGAAAAAAATACTGCACTTATGTAAAATCTGAAATATGATCTAAGCCAGAAAATTCCTCGGTCTTCATCTTCAAAGAGACCAGCAACTTTGTCAATAATTGGTCCAGCCATACCGGAGTTACGGGACCCTGACGGATCTGTTTGCGGCCACGGCTATCTCGTTGCTGTTAGCTCTTGGCTCAGGCCTCTTCCCATTTCAAATGGGAATCTCGGTAATCCGTAATTCTGTTGACATCCGTAGTGGGAATCTCCATAATCTCTATTATGTTGAAGTCCGTAGTTGGAATCTCGATAATCTTAATTCTTTTGTTTCTGTCTGAGTCAATCATTAGAGTTGTCTGTATAAGTCTTTCTGGGCCAAAGATTGCGAAGATAACATTAGCACATACGAGGTCGGCTGCCAATTCAGGTGTACATACCTATGATGATAAATCGTTCCCCTGGTCAGTCAGAGCGAATTCTCTCTTAGTTACGAGACCTACGGTGTGATTAGGCGTTATGTTTTCAACAAAGATGAACAGTACTGATGAGTCATGTTTTTTTCCCGGTCGCAATATTTTCATGCAAACTGGATCTAGGCCCTGGATCTAACTAAATCTAATAAAAGCTTGTGCGACTGCTAAGAGGAAATCACAGTATTTTCGTGCAAACGGGAAATCGCAACAATGCTGTATAAAACCGGCCATATAAGGAGGGGGGGGGGGGGGGCTGCCCTGTAAATAATAAATAATAAGCATGAAATCATCTTATACTAACTTGAGACATCTTTTTCGTATTGAAATCCTATGTGTTCAGCTCTGCTACACAACTTTCTGTTACCTACTCGGTAAACCCGGTCGACCTACACAATTTCCAAAGCTTACTGTCGCATTAGTATATAATTACTATTCAATACCAGAATAAATCGGTTTTAATGTCTTTCTAGAGCTAAAATCGTAATTTCTGTAGAATTAATACTTGGCTACTTTCTGCGAGTAATTAGTTATTCCTGGTTTTTCTTTTATAGAAAGTAAAGGCCCTATTTAACTTACAAAATCCTATAACCACAAAATCATGAAATCACACCAGTTACCAAAACAACTGATATCTGCACTAAATTCTACACCGAAAATATTTGAAAGTTCAGAAGTAAAGCTTCAGCAAGGTTACCACCAAAAAAACGAAAAGAATCCTGAACATCGTATAGTATCAAAAAAATCAGGTTAAGCACAGCTACCGAAAGTCGTGATATCTAAATCAAAAACAATAAATTGTAAGCAAAAAACTCGCCAAGTTTCAGCCATTGAACGTCTGTGATATCAAAAAGTCCCAAGTTTCCACTTGTCAGACATACAACGCAACTTTAAAACTTGGCGCATTGCAAGCCTTTCAGTGGAAGGCCCAAGTCCCACAATCAACATCAAGACACTTTTATTTGCTGACACAACTGATTCTTATTTGCTGTGAATAAAAAATCTCACCTTGTTTAACTGTTCTTTTTCTGGGCCAAGGATTGTGAAGAGAACATTGGAACATACGAGGTCGGCTGCCAATTCTGGTGTACAAACCGCTGATGATAATAGTTTGGTTATATCGTTTCCCGGGTCAGTCAGAACGAATTCTCCCTTAGTTACGAGACCTAAGGCGTCAAGTAAAGGTGCAGGCACGTATCTTAATGGACTTTTCACGTTTCCCATATAGGAAGCAGGAGCGAGACCGCACAATAGCTTGACCTAGTGAGGGAAGAAAAGAAGATGAATTTAGGTAGGTAAACTTGGCCTACACATGCTTATACGGGATGACCTAAGGATAATAAACAATAAATCAGACGGTAACGGGTTAAAGAAGCAGACACTCAGCATTAAAAACTGCCCGTATGAGACTACAGGTTCCACTAATCTAGGAAATAAAGAAAAGACAGCTGAAGCGAGATGTCCTGGGTTCCAATCCCAATTGGTGCAGTTGTCATTTCTTTTTTTTTTTTTGTCGGGGTCCTTTTCGTTCTAAAAAAGCCAAACTTTAACGTCGATTGCTTGATTGTTTTTAATGATGAAGAGGCTGGGTATTAATGCCACGTGTACGCAAAAATGATGAATACCCTCCCTCCCCTTTGCTATACGTAATTGAATTTGGATGGGTAGTTGAATTAAATACTACCGATCCCTGCCCCCTGAGTTTTTGCTTCTTTAACCCCCCCCCCTTAATATAAGTAAACTCGGGACTATCACTATACGATTATTGAAGCAAAGCAATCATAGCTATGATGAAACTCCAATGCAATTAGAGAGATCACATTACGCGACAACTACTTGCTCGATAAAAACGTCAAAATGCTGGGTACCACCGGCTAATTTTGATTTCTGTTGCCGAAACGAAAATATACATTACCTGTTAATTTATCATTCTTCCCTTAATGCCGTCTTTCTATAGAGGCTTTTTAGTAGTATTGAGCAGGCCAGCTGCATAACCCAAGTGTACATGCGTGTGCGCAGCCATCCTTTTAAAAGTGCCGAAGCATGAGTGATAGCAATCTGTAATTCCTCTCAGTATATCATGGTGGTGACTTAAGACGGTAGGTAGGAGTGGGTATAGGTAAAGTGTATTTTCGTTTAGGCAATAGAAACCAGAATTAGCTGGTGGCACTAGGCATTTTGACGTGCCTATGTGCCGTTCCAAATATCATTATTTATTAATTTAGTATTAACAGAAGATATCGTCAAAAAATGGTGGTGGGCACCACCTGATAGGTTCCCTAGGGTTACGAGCTGGCTACCCCGAAGTCACAGACTTCGTTGAGCAACGAATGGCAATTGGAGTGAAATAAGGAAAAGTCAATCTTAAAGAAAAAAAGAAAAAGGGGGCGTTGAGGCATGAAGAGGTCGTTCAGTAGGGAAGAGGTTTCGAGCGGTGTAAGAAGGAGGTTACCTGGCTTGATGACTGGGTCTTGGTTCGTGATGGGCACCGTTGCGTTGAAATTTCTCATGATGGTGTCCAGAACAAAAACTTGTTGATGATGTCTTCAATGTTGATTGTTAAAGGTGATTGGTGTTATTGTTGTTGATTTTGACGGAAAAATTGTTGTTTTAGTTTTTTTTTAAGTTCCGAAATGAAAGGTGGGGAATGCCAGGAACACAACTTGTTGTCATTCTGGAATGGGGATTTGTCAGTTTGGAGTTTATCCTGATGGAGGTGAAAGTCGGTTGACCATGGGGATTTTTCACATGATTGAGATTACTGTCTTGTCAATTTTTTTGCGGCTTCTGTTCCGTTTTGTAGCACATTGTGATGAGGTTGCGAAATGTTGTTTCCTGGATCCGAACGAGTCAGGATTGTTTAAATTCAAATTTGGATGTGGTTTTGCACATCGAAATTGAATGCAAGATGGAGGCTGGCATTTGCTTGTGTGAAAAAATCTCTTTCGTTTTATTTTTGGGGGAAGAGAGTTGCGTTTCGAGTTTCAAGAAGACGAGTTCATGTTTCTTGGCGAAAGTGTTTTGTTGGATGGTTTCTGGAGTTTGCTTTTATTTTAGGTGCAGGAGTCAAACCTGAAGGTGTAAGCTCTTGCTCTTGAGCACCAATCCTTGCATGGATTTTCCTGGAATTACAGTTGGAGTAATGTTTGATTCCGGGAAATGCAAGGGTGAATGTTTCATCCTTTTCAAATTGCCATAGTGAGAATACGATGTATTTTTTGGGAGGTAATGCTCTGTTAGCATGTTGTTATGCTTTCGTCTGATGATGATCATGGATGCCTTGCAGGTTCCAATGGAATTAGGGGTGTGTTTGTGGTCTTGAGTGATTTGCAATTAGGTGCTTTGTCTGCTCGTTTTTCCCTGTGCGTTGTGGAGGATCCTCGATAATAATGGTAATTTATTGTTGGCGGGTTTTCTTGTGGCAGACAAGAAGCACCATTGGAGGCGCCAGAGGTGATGGGCGCTGCTGGAGAGGGCTGAAAGAAGATTTACTCTGGACTTAGCCAGTTTGAGTTGAAGCTCTAGATAGTTGATTTTCTGTGTTAATTTGCAAATTTCGTTCGTGAGGTTGACGTTGTATGTTTCAGATCTGACGGCACGTTCAGACAGTTGCCTGTTCGTGTATAATTTTTCCCTGAAGTGTAGGTGGAATGGAAAACTTTACTGTTGATGTTCTGTCGTCGAGAACATACAGTTGTGACGAATGCTTTGGTGAAGCCAGGACTTTTGGCTGAAAGGTTTCTGCAGATGGGGAGGGTTCAGTTTGGGCTGTGGCGACACTTGGAGTTTGTTGGATAGAATCGTCGACCTGTGCAGTCGTCAGTTCAACATTTTTGGTTGGATGTTTTGGCTTCTTGCAGCTATTCATGTGATGATTTGAGACTCGATGTCAGTTGTTCAGTTGTTGAGGATGTAGAGGTGGAAAGACTCCGCAGTGAGCGTGATGAACTTTTTAGCCTCTTGCGATGTTTTGGCGAGAAGGAGGTTGACGTGCAAGTTGTTGCGATCGAGGAGGCACTGTGAGCTGGCGATTTCCCCGGTGTTGCTGGAAGGGCTACTTTGGTTTTGGCTTCCAGCCTCTGAGCTCTCATTTTATCGGATTGGTTGCATGATTGTCGCTTTTTGGTCACAATATTGTTCCGGGCCGTAGGGTTTTTGGAACGGCAGATGGAGCAGGGATTGCAAAAATAATCGCATGATTGGTGAACTTGGCAGACTTTGTGAGGGTCTAATCTGGCCTTGCCAGGGATGATCCCAGGGCACTAACAAGATTCCGGAACGTCGTATTGAACCATGAAAGATCACTGGAGAGTTTCACTGTGTGTTGAAGGCACGTCAAAATGGTTGGATCGTCCACCATGGATCTTTGCCATGACTTTAATGAAAAACAGGTGATTTGAAGAAGTACATGGTTAGAAGATGGGCACAGTCAATTGGTGCACAATGTATAAGCACACAAAAGACAATTTGCCACCTCGAGATGGCATAAGGAATTGTTGGATTGTGGTTCTCCAAGATGGCAACCATGTGGATGGGGTAATCGTCGAGTTTCTCTGGCGATGAGTGAATGGTCCATGGTTTACCTGGATGAACTTAAAAATTTGATTTGCCACGTCTTTGCTGATTTCTGGAACACGGAACGGTCATGAATTGAATGTGATCCTTGAGAGTTGTGAGAACGGAATTACAGTTGAGTAATGGATGAATAGAGAAGTGAATGTGTTGATGGCGTGTGAATGACAAGCAGGTCTATGTTTGTGTACCGGATGGAAGTTTTGTCGGACGATGCTCAAGGTGGGTGATTTTTTACTAGATTCTGGGCGAGAATCTTGATCTCTTTCCGATGTTTTTTTTTTTTTTTTTTGAGGCCGATTGTGTTAAGATTGCGTTTGATGAAATTGTGGTGCCGCAGCTTGACTGTGTGGCTCGGCATTCAGTGAGATCTCAGGGAACGATGAAATCATAAACCAGTGGAATGGAATGGGTGATCATTACGTTCCTGATGATGTAGACGAATGTGGGACGTGGGTGTCGGTAACCAAAACGATGGAAGGTCATGCCGAGGTATCTGGATGGAGACGTGAATATACTTCCGGACAGGCAAAGAAAATGAGCTGGAAGCGAGCGCCGGAGAATGCTGCTGTGCATCTCGTGAGTTTGTGAAAAGGTTGCACTTGAGAGAAGGATGTGTAGGACGGGAACGCATGGTTGCAGCAAGGTGATCGGTGCTGGGGAATGTGTGTGCGTTGGGCTGGAGACTGCTTGAGGCGAACGAGATTGTCTGTGTTGGAAGAGCTTGGCTCTTGGTTGGAGAGTGAAGGCTTGTGGGAGTCACCAGTGAAACTGTGGTTCCGAATCAATAAAGCTGAAGGGGACTGGTTGTGCTGGAATGTGACTGTGCTGAGCTATGGTTGTGGTCGAAGTGGTGGAAACTTTGAGAGTACTGAGGCCAGGCAGTTCAGTTGCGGCGAATATGAGCAAAGGACTGTGTGGACGTTGTCAAGCCATGTGACATAGGAGGTTGAACTAAATTAAGGTGTTGGAAATGTGGGAGGATGGTGATTTGGAGCAGGGCGGTGCCATGATGGAATGCTGAGGGTTCCTCATGTCCCATGCTGGAGAATAACGGGATGAGGTTGAGGTTGAACGCCAAACAGATGTTTGGCAACGTAAATGTCTGCTTATTTTGTCCTTTATTATAGTTCAACCTTTAGTTCAGCCATGCTTTTACAATAAATCTAAGGACCAGGGTTGATTGTCCAAGCAATTGTTGCTTGAGATCTTTGGTTGCACCATGGAAAATAAACAAAATTCAAATTCCCCGATTGCGAATTTCAAAACCCTCCAACGAATTTGTCCTGACCCCTACAAGCCCTAAACCAACAAAAGGACCATGTTAAGACCACCAAGCATTCGTGCGTAAACGTTCAGCTACGTAGGCAGGCCTTCTCAATTTTACGCTGCCATGAGCAATAAATCTATAGGAAAAACGTTACTAACTAGCTAGTCACTACTTAGCTAGACAGAATCATCATAACGTTAGTGACGCATCTTTCCATCTATGATTGGTGGACAATCATCCGTCAACTTTTAGTTTTTCTTTATCCCTGACACTTCCCCTTGCATTTTCCATAATTTGAAAGATTTCGACCGCATTGGGATTAATCCTCAATATGGTAAAATATGATTTTAGTAGCATATATAGTTAACAAACAAATGTCGGCTAGTGAGGCCGCCTTTCTATCAGCAATCACCTTTTTACAATCGGATAATACTGTTGCTTGGCGGCGACACACTAGGGTGTGTCTAGATTAACTGTAAATTACTGTCACAGTTTTTAAAATGCACCTTATTAGCATGGTGTCAAGACCATGGTTTCAAATCCAGTTGCAAGACAGTGTTAGCGCCTTTTGAATTAAGCTCTCATCTAAAATCTTTAGTAAAAAAAAAAGTGGCATTATACTAGATGGCAGCAAGGGTGCCTAACGTGCAGTGCTGTTACGAAACAGTTTTGCTAACCTTAGTATTGTAAGCCGGTATGGAGGAAAGCATTGCCAAAGCCCCAAATCCTCCAAGCGAATGGCCCATGTAAATTATTTGTGTGTACTGGGTATTTGTCTTCAGAATGAAGTCTATCATGGCAGGAATGTCATACTTGGCCTTTTCATCAGCACTGTAGCAAAACAACGATAAACATAATAATTTTAAATGCAATTTTAGAGCAGTGTAAAATCAACAGCAAACAGTTGCCTCCACTGCAAAGTTCGATATTTTGTTCCACTGCTGCAACAAACAAATAAAAGATAATAAAAGCTTTCCAAAAGAAAGAATGTAGCAATTTCCTATACAAGGTGATAAGTTAAGTTGTGATCCGGCTTGATAGCTAAAGTACCACTGAACGATATGTTATGAGATCCCGGCGATGTGATGAGGCCAAGTGGAGCCATTGATAGCACAAGAAATGGATGACCTTGCCAAATTTTATCAAGATCATTCAACGGCTAACTTTATAAATATGCATCACACACCTAAAGGAAAACGCAGGGAACAAAGAGACATTACCAATGCAAAACAAAGAACGAAAATCGGACTAGATTTGCAGGACCGATGATGTAAGTAAAATGGCTACTTTCGTCCCCTGAATGGCATTCCATTCAAACGCTCCACGTTCAGGGAAGCATGCCTTCCATTCAGGGATTGAAAGTAGCCATTTTACGTACGTCATAGGTCCTGCAAATCTGATCCGATTTTCTTCCTGTTTTTTTGCATTGGTAATGTCTCTTTGTTCCCTACATATTCCTAATTTATACTCATGGTGTGTGATGCATATTTAAGAAGTTAGCAGTTAAATGACCTTGATAAAATTTGGCACGGTCATTCATTTCTTGTCCAATCAATGGCCCCATCACATCACACGGGTCTCATAACATCGTTCAGTAGTACTTTAGCTATCAAGCTGGGTCATAACTTAACTGATCACCGTGTATAATTTCCATTTCACCAAAGAGCTTATTAAATGAAAAATTACATTCATTAACGGACGTTGTACCTTGGTTTGAGCAGTTATGGCCAGTTCAACTATAGTGTAGTGTGCAATGTCGAAAAACAACAATTATCGTCGTAGGGTGTCGACATCACACTCTATGACGATGGTGATTGTTTTAACTGCGTTTTGTGCGATATATTAAAAAATCACATTGCCAGCAACTGTTCACACCAAAGTGCACTTTCCGTAAACTGTTAGTGAATAGGCATAACACAAATATGCATGAAACATGCTGCAGGTGTTATTACATCTACAGTATAACATCTTTATATATTCAGCAGTGCTTGATTACATTTATACCACGCGCCATGGCTGTCTGCTGTGACGTGCACATCACGTGACTGGGCTAGTCCAATCAGAAGGCCAAATAGCCGTTGTTCTCGTTCGTCATTGGCTAACTCATGGTGACGTTACACCAAACAGCCATTGCACATGGTATAAGTGGTTGGCTGATGGTCATTAATTCCTAGTCGAATGAAGCTAGCCAGTCTTGACCCACGTAATTAAAACTTTAGTGATACAGATTGTGTCCGTGTTTAGTTTGTATTTGCTAATTGTTAAATAGTGTTTCTATAATTAGCAAATACAGGGAACGGTAAAGTTAAAACGGACATAATCTCCTTCACTGATGAAAAAATTACTAGGATTTAATATGGCTCTGGTACAAAAATTGTTAAGTCAAAACACGTTTACATACCAAAACACTCAACGTAAGAAGTGTCCAAGTTGGAACAAACTTACATGCCAAAAAATTCACTACAAAAAGTGTTGAAGTCAGAACAACATTTACGAGCCACCGAAACAAATATGAAATAACCAATAATTGTTCCTTATTTGCTTGTCTAATTACCTGAAATCCCAGTACTCTCTACTGTCTCTGGAGTATTTGGTGTGCGACGCGTATTCATTGCTCCTGTAATTTCCAAGCCAAACGTCATATCCCGCATCTGCCAACATGTATGCTGAAACAGGCAAACTCTGTGAGTAGTCACACAACAAAAGTTTAAAAAAAAGTAAAACCAGCATAAGAGAGCAATAATTTACCTTGATGGAACCTTTAATGTCTGTGCAGGTGTAATGGGCTAAGGTGTGCCTGTCTTCCTACCAAGGTTAGACCTGCGAGGATTCTCCGAGATGTTGCTAATCTTATATTTCAAAATATGTACTGCATAAAAGTTAACTGAATCTTCTGACCGCAAGTAACATTTTAACGAACTGCTGTTTTGGTGCAAATGAGCCACGCATGACCCGTTCATTAGTATAGAGTGCATCACAGTGGTCTGCGTCTGGTGACTGGGGCATTTCGGACATCTTCAGTGGTCAGCCTCTATGCTGAAGCCTCGGAGTCACCTTTGGCCATACGTCGGCAACAGCTAGCCATTCAGTATGCTGTGCGTTTGCGTGCTGTGCGATCCAGTCCTGCTTGGTCCATGGTTTTTGGACCAGACTTGCGGGTCGGTAGACGTGGGGTGGACAAGGGCGATTTCCGCGATAGGCTCAAACAGTCCTGTCAGGAAATAGCCTTTGAAATGCCCTGCGTCTTGCAGCTTGGGGAGATGCTGGTGGCCCCTTGGCTTGTTCCAAGCGGCATTTTCACCTTCGCCCTGGCGTCCCTCCCGAAAGGTTCCCTCTCCAGGCAAGGTACTTGCAGGAGTTCCGGCTGCTGTGATATCAGCGGCTGTTCACTGATAGGTCGAAGTCAGACGTTGGCGTGGCGTGTGCTTGTATGTGTAAAGGAGTAACTGTTTCCCATCGCCTTCCATCATGCTATTCTGTGTTTTCTGCAGAGCTTCTGGCTCTCGGTCTGGCGGTGGAATGGACCGTTGACCTTCACGGTACGCATTTCATCATCTTTAGCGATTCCATGAGTGCCCTGGAGTCCTTGGCGAAATACAACCCTCTGAACCCCTTGACACAACGTGTCCAAGCTCTGCTTTCCCGCTTGCCTGGCCATCAGAAAACTTGTGCTTTTCTGCTGGATTCCGGACCATGTTGTGATTGGTGGGAATGAGCACGCTGATTCTGCAGCGAAAGGGGCCCTTTCTGGTCCTCTCGAAAGGGTTCTCAGCCTTGTTCCCTCAGACGCCTTTCCGTCTCTGCATCTGAGGTTGCACGCTTTTTGGCAAACGTTATTGAACAGACAGGATGACAATAAGTTGCGGGCAATTAAAGGCGCTGCCGAGGAAGGGCATTCGGCATGTCGCCGCAGTCGCCGTGAAGAGGTTGTGTTGGCCTGTTTGCGCATTGGTCACACCCGACTTACTCACTGTTTCCTTTTGACATTGTCGCTGAATATCATTGGCGTCAACGGCCACTTACGGTCCGGCACTTCCACGTTGATTGTCGCTATCTTTATGGTGTTCGTCATTGTTTCCATCTTCCGCAGGACATTGCACGTCAATTGGACGATAAGTATGTCCTCCTGTCCGGTGTTTTTCGATTTGTTTCGGGAGGTGCAGATATTTGGTAGGATCTATATTAGGGGTTTGATTAATATCTCTGTAATGTGTGGTGCAGTGGCAACCCGGATCACTGTACTGCCACTGAGGTTAGCGCTAATGAAATAGCTGTCGCCATTAAGCCTCGATAAGCCCGCCCCCCCCGCCCCTCATCAGTAGAGAAGGGCCGACTGCTGTAGGAGTCAGCCACCTCTCCTCCCTTTAAATAAAATTATTGCTTCAGAATTTTTCAAGAAATGCTTTGATACCCAATTACAGATGAGTGGGTCGCTAAGCCACAGCGAATGACGCAAACAACATGTTAATCCGTAAAACAGAATCAGAGTTGTGTGATCGAAACATTGCAGGCCTGCGGCCTGTGAACCAGTCCCTCCTAACAGATTGGATTTTGACCACAATTTGGCTGCATGCCCACATTCAACCGTAAGTAATATTTTTCTACTGAAATTGCAGGAAAAATTATTTAAATTTAAATGGAGAAATTTTTTGTGAGAGCTAAATGAGGGAGGGGAGATGGCCGTCTTTATGCATCTTTTAAAATGGAGTGCCTTCCGGCTGCCCGCATGGCTTTCTTTTTTGACAGATATTAATGATCCTGAAACGGAATTTAAAAAATGCTACCAAGTGTGCAGTGAGCCCAAATACAAAGTCAGAACGCAGCAGTTTACAAGTCTACAATCAATTTGTCCCTAAATCAGTTTCACTGTACAGATACCTGAGTTACCTTGTGTTTAACATAACAGGAAATCCGCATCTGTCCTGTCTCAGGCAGAGTTAAAAATCCATGCAAACTGCAATGTTCTCGAATTGTGTATTACAACAGGAACATAGCCTCTAACATGTAAATTTAAAAACAGTGAATGTGGTAAAAGTAGACCTATTAAAATTTTATCTCAAACGTGAACTGTATCTAATTTGCAAGGCACTAATGTATGTCATGCTATTTTTGGATAATTTTGTCCCCCCCCCCTCCCTCCCCATTCACCGTTTTGTCACACCTACTTTTACTCCCCCCAAAAGGTATGGCACACCGATCTCATCCATTCCGATATTTTTTTTTGGGAATACCATTTTGTGGGTCTGCATAACTCTTAAAAAACAGGTTATTTTTCTGCTACGAGCTTTGAGCCGTGTCTGCCATGAGTTAAAAATTACCAGGCACAAACAAAGAAATACGAAAGGTAAATAGTCAAGTTATCGTCCTTTTCAACTGCTAAGGTAATTTCTGGGCGAAGAGTGACATTTTATGCTAAGGAATACATAGGATCTTCTACATGCCACAATCGAAATTTTTAAGTTGTTACACTACCACTCACGAACCTTTATAAGGAAATTTCAGTTGGCATTCTTTTGGGCTGTTACTAACGCCCTCGGCAACAGAAAGCGGCAGCAGTACAAATCAGCCGCATCATTGGTGGTTTCGGCAGCAATATCCGACTGATGCTGCCGACTGATGCTGCAGTGGCAACCATGACCCAACACCTATACGAAACGTGGAGGCTAAGCTCCCCAAAGCCAATAACGTCAGACGGTGACAGTTCTGAGTCATCACTTTAGGATAGTGGCGTAACTATCATTGGGACAGTTAGGACAACTGCCTCGGGACCTCGGGAGAGATAATAGGGCTCCAAAGAACCAAAATAAAACATGATAATTCTAATTCTAATATCTTCCCCCAGGGCCACCGGAAACTTTGTTACGCCACTGCTTTAGGATTGCATTGTTAGAATTGGCTAGGTCGTCGATAAGTTTAGGAATGTACTTATAGGCTCTGCCACTCTCATTTCCTCCATTTCAGACCTTTTAGGCACTAGAGACATCTCGTATTGTGGATGGAAAAAAAAAGGTTAGAAAGAACACCGTCAATTCATGCCTTTTCCAACCTAATATTCAGAATGAGCCCTCCCTTGCATTCCATGTAATTTCAAGGATGGTGACAGGTTCAAACAGAAGACACCTGAACACCGGAGCACCTCAGCACATTTATGTACCAAACAGGACTGAAAGTCGATACTATAGCCGAGACTCAGCTTAGCAAATTGAATAACTTAGTTTGGGTCCTTGCATGGACAACAAGCAGACCACTCAGTCAGCAGTTGATTTTATCTGCCTACGATCAACGACCCAGCAACACAAATCTCTACTGTCAACGAGGTGCTTGACCAGTCACTAAGTGTCATGAAACACGTAGACCTGAAACAGATTGTCTGCGCAATTGACCAAGCAGTGTACGTAAATGGCTATCGAGATAAAGCGGAAACATCCTGACAAGTTCTATGATATCGTATACAGGGCCTCATGTATTGCACGCCATCTGAACTCCAAAGTGCTGGACGCCAACAACTCTGCGTTGAGTCTGGTATTATTGCAGAAGGCTCCAATGCTAGAGTTATGGACGACCACAAGCAACAGAGCAGAGCGAGTACACAAGCTCATTATGAGGCTCTCATGTGACTGTCATGGAAGGGAGTCCTGTTACGGATAGAAGCAACTGACGTGAACGACATGGTTCACCTTGATGAGACACTGAGAATCACTGAAAGCCTTGGGACAGTCTTAAGTGTCACAGCTGCTTTGAAGAACGTCCTCCACATTGGCTTTTGTGCACACACCGTAGAACTGTTTGAAGTTCACGGCGAGTTCCTAAGTTGTGGAAACCACAACCTCTCGAACTTCTGGATGTCCTATGTGGACATGGCTGAAATCTTGTTGAGGCTCATAAAAGCATCCAGAGAGGAAGACTGGGACAGACACTTGAAAGGCATTCGAGCAATGATCCTACGGTGTTTTGCTTATGATAGGATGAATTATGCACATTACCTACCACACTACTATGCCCATATGTCTCACCTGCCTATCACACACCCCATTCTGCACAAACATTTCACTTCGGTTCAATTGAGGTCCACCATTCCCTTTGGGTGAATCCCAGTTGACCAAGCCATAGAAGAAACGGTGAACAAAGCTACCCACACATCTGGAGGAACAAAAGGTTTCAGCTTGAAGCCAGGAGCCATAAACAATTGTCGCCTGACGTCAGAGTACAGAATCACGTACCTCAGGCAGCTCAGGGAGATGACAGCTCACGACCGTCCATAACTGTCGCATCCAGCTCTACAGTGTCCAAGGGTTAAGAGATGAAGCAGATGTCTGATTTATCATGACCTTATGGAGAATAACTGGCTCAAATAGAATAGAATGATCTTGTTAGTATCTGGCGCCATATCTCCACCTGATGTAGCAAGCAATCTCTGGAAAACTCTTGAAATAGTAGAAGAGGACTATCAGGTATTCAAGCAAACAAGCAAACCTACCATCTGTGAAATTCCATAACAACATGAGCAAGCTAAATCTAAAGACATACTCCAATCTAAGCGAAAAAAAAAACAGTTCATAGAAAGAAAAACACAGGATGTTATTCAGACGGAAGATCGAAACCTGTTCAGCCACATGATCCTGTTGGCCGAAATCAGGAAAGAAAATATGAAGGATGTCTTTGCCTACCGATTGACACTGATATGGACACTGCTATGGGTTCTGGCAAATGCTGATGGGTCCCACCATAAAGCAAACAAAACTGCGCTTGCCATACAGCTTGTAAGAATAAGTCTCTTGCAGAAGACATAATAATCCCAGAGAGTACCATCATTGATGGGATGAGCCTCGTCCAAGAAATGAATGATGACAACAAAATCATAACACAGAGGTGGCACAGTCTGTTTTGACCAGGGGGCCTAGTCTCGACTTGATCGTTTTCAAAACTTACGCGTTTTCAAAAAACGCATCAAAATCTTGGCTTAAAAGTTCACCAAAAATGGTAGTCTTGAAGCATATCGTAAACCGAATTCCTGCGGGTTTGTCGATTTGTAAGAGAAATTCCGCATCCTCTGCAGACGCTGGGTTTGAGGTTACTTTTTGGTCATTCCGAATCGCCATTTGGTGTAAACGAAGAAAAAACAATGGCAGCCTATTCTCTCGCTTCGCTGATAACAACCGTCGTAATCTTCGCATATTAACAATTCGGGTAGCTATGTCCAACAAATTACAATGCTTAACAGTCAGGTAACCATTCAAGAACCTGTCGAAAATCTCGGACTATTATTTCATGTGATAATTATTTAGTGACAACTCAACAAACGCGGCGAGTCATTGTTAGGCTTAAGCCATTACCGGGTATTCGACCGTCATTTCACGGTAACGCCGGTTGAAGTAAGCCGGTCCCAGGTACGCCGCGTCGGCTTGCTAAGCTTCAATTTTGACGGCACGATGACGGCTTGGAGAATGCGTGGTCGCATCGATGAGCGATATAGATTAACGCTACACGTTAAATAAAATACCAAATGTTTATTTAAATTCAATTTACGATTACCAAGAGACAGAAAATGTTTTCCAGTAAGCCTAAGGAAATTCTAAATACCTCTGTGCGAAGTCACCCGCTCTTGTACTATTTTTTTATTGTTTGAATAAAGAATGGTTTCACACACCCGCTCCCCTCCCCAGACACACACACACACAGCTTTCTCACAGTTTCGCAGCTCTGAGGGAAGAATTCTGCCCCCACAAAACAAAAAAAAATGGCAAAGAGGAGCCATTGCTCATAATATAACCCCACCCCCTCCCACACGGATATCCTTGGTGCAGTACATTAAGTTAACACATTCAGTTACTTAACATGCTTTAGGCTAAACCTACTAAAAGAAATTCAAAACTTTACACACTCGACTTACTCACTCGACTTACTCACTGTTTCCTTTTGCGGGGGGTTGACCCTCCTGAATGTTATTGGTGTCGGCGGCCACTTACGGTCCGGCACTTCCTTGTTGATTGTTGCCATCTTGATGGTTTTCGTCGTCGTTTCCATCTTCCGCATGACATTGTGCGTCAATTGGGCGATAAGTCTGTCCTCCTGTCCGGTGTTTTTCAATTTTTGCAGGAGGTACAGATGTATGACAAGATTTAGGTTAGGGGTTTGAATAATATCTCTGTAATGTGTGGTGCAGTGGCAACCCGGACCACTGCACTGTGACTGAGGTTGGCGCTAATGACCAAGCTGTCGACGCGCCATTAAGCCTCATCCCCCCCCCTAAGGCAAAACAGTGTTACACAGGACCATTAAACCAAGGGCGGACTGGCCAGCGCAGCTATAGGTTGCGATCGCCACTGCGCAACCATTTAGGGGCAAATTTTCTTTTTAGGTTTTTTTTACACAAAACTGTGGCAACAGGATGCCGAATCTATCATTCGTTTCATCTCCCTTTATTCGTGTTTCACGATGCTCTTTTGTATGTAGCAGGATTGAAAAACAACAACGTTGTAAAATTATAATATTGCAGCAAAAACTGTACAGTCTATAGTTCTTGAGGGGACCACCCCCCACTCCGACATATTATCTCAAGAAAAACGTACTTAGTCTCGTTCCTGAGGTTCCCTCTCCGATATAATCTTAGCAAAGACTCTACATTCTCGTTCCTGAGCTCCCCTCCCCTCCCCCCCACCTCCACCCACTCAGCAAAAACTGAACATAGTCTCGCTCCCCGTAAAGATATTTTTGATCACTTGAGTTTCATTTACTGTTATCAAGAATTTATTATTAATGTACAGTCCCGTTCAAAAGTAAATGAGCAACAATACCACGCTCCAGTATGCAGCTGCGTACATTCCAGTCATTCTTGAAGCGCGAGTCGGTATTGTTTAAATTTAGTATAGGCTGGGACATTTACTTTTGAATGGGACTGTACTTTTGAATGGGACTATGCTGCACGGTGATTGAATTTCCTGAACTTAGCCTCTACCGGTGTTTACCCCACTGCATGTAGTGTAGGGTCTGTATAATGCACAAGGTTTGATCTCCTTCCCCCCCCCCTCCCCCGAACCCCACTGCAAGCCTTTTGGAACTTTCTGGCACCACTTTGATTTCCCCCCAGACCTACACACCCTGCCTCCTCAGGCAATGTAGGGTCTGTATACTTCCCCGCCCTTCCCATTGGTACCTTGGTGTTTGGTCTTTGGTTATAAATTTATTCCTCCCAGCCCTCGTCCGCATGTGGCTTCTCCTCCTTTTCTGCCTTACATTGCCACAACCCTCCCATGTTACTTGGGGTTGCCAGATGACAACAGATGACTGAACGTGAAAGAGGTTTGTGAGGGGTTCCCTTCAAGCAAAGCGAGCAGCAATAGCCTAGTGGTCAGCGTCTTCGTCTCCAAACCAAGCAAATGGTGGTTCGAATCTCACGACTGATGGTCCTTAAAAGTATCAGAAATTAATTCATGCATCTAAGATCAACAGGACATTTCGTCGAAATTTTGGCACAGCCCCAAAAAAGACGTATAGCTGCGTAATACTGAATTCTAAAAAAAAAAAAAACATATCACTGAGTAAGTCAGCATTCGGTATGCAAGCCTCTGCTATATGTCAATCTCTGTGATTGTTTCCGCCAATTTTGAAACAATTCATGCATGTTATTTTTAATAACAAAAAGGGGGCACATTGGGTTAATAATGTTGCAATTCTAATTTTTGTTCATTTACCGACTAACAACGATCACACACGCAATGATCGAAGTGCTTACTTTGAAACAATTCCGCTCAGCTCTGAAAGCCTGCATCTACGAAATAATTAAGCTATTCTATCGTTAATAGCTGCCACCTCGAAATTCAACACGTAGCTTAGTTTGGTTTAAAACTATATGCGTCTAGCTGAAACACGGATTCTTTCATTTTACCCATGAACAATCAACATTTTGACGAAAGTTCGTAAGACATAACACGCGTACGAAGAATTGTTAGGCACCGTAGGAAAGACATAGCATGCGCACGAAGATTGGAAAAAAAACGTTGCTATAAATAGTTGCCACGAAAAAAAACGTTACTTTTAATTGTAGCACTGCTGCTGCTGCTGCTGCTGATGCTTGGTGATTAATTCCTGGTGTTGGGTATTATATTAGTAGATTTTTTTTTTAATGTTTTGAGAGGTGAGATTTCAATATTATTCGATAAGCCTCAACAGCCACTTTGCAAATTCACCAACCTACGAAAGCGTGCTGGCATTACTTTTTCCCATCAACGAGTCGAAGCCCACTACCAGGTGAGACTCGGGGAAATAGGCCTCCTTTGCCTCTCCCCTTCCCCTCTCCTCTCAATGGCGTAGCTCAGTAGCGTGAACAGACTACCGATACGACAGGAGTAACTTTTGTAAAAGGGCACGCTGAGGTTTTTTCTGGATTTGTTTTTTACTCGGCAATTTTTTTTACCTTTTTTTTAACTTTATTTCTCTATTTTACCCTTTTCTGCCCCTTTCCTGGCCTTCTTTTTGCCCTTTTTTGGGCCTCTATGAGGGCTTTTCTCTGGTTGCAGCACCAGCGTTTATCAGTTCAGAAAATCAAAACAGAGCATAGGCCATTTTTTTTCTGAAAAAGCCAGCTGGGGAAATGCCCCCCCCCCCGCCCTCCTGTGCACGCCACTGGCGTAGCTACATACGGGCAGCAGGCCCCTTTTAACCGAAAAATTGCCTTTTTTTGAATTCTAGATGCCCTTTTTTCCACCCAGGCAACGAAACGGTCAACAGTTCCGTAAAAAAATGTCCCTTTTCAACCCAACTGAACTTTGGCCTGTTCATTGGAACAACCAGAAACAATTGCAGCCGCCCCCCCCCCATCCCCGAAAGTCTGACTCTCTCCTGCTCCCTCTTCCGGCCCTGCATGCACTGGTTAAGTGTAAACTAGTAATTCGTAACATTTACGTTATAGTGGCAGCAATTTAAAGGGACATCTTATCACAGCCACACGGATATCGCCATCCGCGTATTTACGAGAGCCAAGGTTGGCTGGGGTGGTAGCTGAGTTCCTCGCAGAGAGAAACGTAACTGCTGTCTCGGTTGACTTTGGGAATACTACACTAAACAACATCAAGTTAAAGATTGTGTCGCCACAAACCGAAATGATTCTCGTATTTTAACATCACAATTTATAATTTTCTAGGCTAGTGTCTTATAATTTTGCTTCGGCGATCTATTGGAATAATTAATTTTAATTTTTACCGCATTAGACTTTTAGATTTTTGATCTCATGGTTCTTATTAGAAAATTAGTACATGAACACACAGAGATGAAACGTCATGATTATTGTAAGCGCGCAAAGCATCATATACGTGTAGGATACAGTAAATAAAGTTAACAATTGTTCAACAGAAAATCTTTTAGTCGCCACATTTTAAAACGGATTTTTTACTGAGGGGTTGACTAACGGTAAGTAAATAGACCTTCGGGGCCGTACTTGATGTGGTGGTTTGAGAAAAATGGCGCTGGAAGGTATATCCCTTTAATTGCTTAAAAATTGGATGCTAGCACAAACACGTGCATTTCCACGTCTTGATACCCGATTACTTGAATAAAGTAATCGTTCTTTCGACCATTAGGCCCATGCTTTTCAGACAATTTACGTGGAATATACACAAACAGCAAACCAAGTAAAACAACCAGCCTGCATACATAAACAAAAACTTACGTAAACATTGGTCTGCTGGATTCATAAGCCAAAAGAACGAAGAGCAACCAAGGCCATGCTGAAGCAAAACAGGTTCTCTCGGACCTAAACCAGGTCCATTCTTGCCGTGTGGAATGCGCTGTATCTGTAGGATGTAGCCGTCTTCTGTAGTTACGGTGTGTTCTTCTACTGAGTAGCCATAGTAAGTTATAATTTGGGACTGAAAAAATAACACAAATCTGATAAAAAAATAAAAGCTATCTTTTTTCTGGCAGGGTGCCGCAGGATTGTCGAAAGAAATTGTGAGAACAGGAACGAGTAGCTCGTCAATCGTGTGCCTCGAAAGTAGCGTGAATTTGATGTAACAATCATTGGCCTTATTTACAGACGACCTGAACAACGATTGACGTCATTGTCAAAGTATGTGAGTGTCGAGCAACTCTTTACTATGCATTGCACACTTTACTTCCCGGACAAGACAAAAAAAGCTGGAGGGGTTAAGAGCGGGGAGAACATTGGCATTAGCACGAAACGACAAGTTACATTACCTCTTCCCTGTAAAACTTTCTCCAAAGGGAGATTTCATCGATACACGGTGCAAAACTGACCAAAGAAGCTTCTCACAGTATTTTGTTTTCTTACAGTAGTGTTTTTCCTTGTAATAAATACTCTGTGGGAGATTTTAGTGACACGCAGTGCAAATCTGAATGAAGAAGTTTCCATAGTGTTTGTTATCTGTCCATCTCCACAATTATTTCCGGTTCATTTTAAACTCTGCAATTCATTTCTATACCCTTGTGGATTTTAAAGTTCGTGTTATTTTACGAGCTATAAATAGGCACTGTGCAAGTGGTCTGGGGGCGAACTGGGTAGCCGGTTCGAATCCGGGTCATGCCACTCCGACGAAACGTAAGTGCATAACGGTGGCTTACTGAACTACGTTATTTCTAGTGTATGATTTTCGCTATTGGCTAATTTCCAATTTTCCTTAATTTTATGAATCCGCCGTGGATCATACATTACTACACTGGAAGTTGGACCACTTATGAGGCTGTCATGCAAATATGAACTCACCTTTAACACGCATAGGTTATGCAATTTGGACCCAATTTATTTATCTGGGTTTGACAACAAAACAAACTTTTCAATAATTACAAGCTTCCATTTAATCATTAAATGTTTACTAAAACTTACGGCATTTGTCTGTATCGGGCAAGAGGAAAAATATTTTCAAGCTCCTAGTATGAATCATTGAGGCAATAAAACCTCTCCCCACAATTTTCACTGCATAAACTCACTTTTACATTTTTCTGCTTGTGCGCAAGGCCAACTCGGCTAAAAGTTCTCTACGGTTGTCTCAGGCCCCACTCAGGTAACTGACGAACCAGGCACAACTTGGGCAATTTAGATAAACACAATAACAGTACGTAATTCAGTAAAATTAGTTAATGGGCTGGGAATTTTGACTCTCTATGCAATAAAGGTCCCATTTTTAATGTGAAATTTTGGCCTATCCTTCAAAAAATGAATTAAACTATATTTATGAAATTTAATCATAAAATAGCGTGCATCACCTAAAAAGGTTAACTCATAAAATCACGCGTAAAAGCCTCAGCTTCACGCCTTTCACGCAACGGTCTAAGATCACTGATAGACAGATTCAACCAATACAAGTCTTTCACGTTTTTTTTCAAGTCCTACGATCGGTGACGGTTTTCTGTTTCTCATCCTTTTGGCTGGGATACCAAACCCCTAACCATGACTAAGCTCTGCTGCTTGCTATACTCGGGTACTCCGGAAACTCTCGTGCAACTCACTTTTTGTCTTTATACATATTTTTTCTTTGTTGTGTGTGTACCACAATTGCACTGAAGGGGTATTTAAGAAATTGACGGTACCAATTTTTGAATTTTGTTTGATCCTCGTTCCTGCTTCAACTTGTGTAAGCACGCAGGTGATTATTCGACTTTTGCCACATTCGTTTTCCAGTGTCTACTTGTCCCCACCTACTGCAATAACTGATGACTATGAAAGCAGAATAGATTTAAGAGCAATTAGCAATGCAGCGTTCGTAAAGCAAAATAGGTCCTTTATTTTGATTTGATGGTTTTTGCATATGATTAAATTGTCTGAATATTAAACCGAATTTTATACTTGCAATGTTATGAATGTTACATGGAGTGGACATCTGGAGTTACTCGGTTTGAGTCCAGTCACACCAGCTCAATACAAAATTATAAAACTACTGAGATCAACTAATTTGTATCAACTGTTGAATTTCCGATGTTTAAAATGTGTCGAGGGTGTTACCTTGTGTCCCTTCTTGAATGGGCATTTTGGTCCGGATCGTTGTTTAGTCTCCCCCCCCCCCCCCCCATTCCAAGTAGTAGAAGGTGGTTACGAGACACAGCCTTAGACACGAAAGATGCATAAAAGGGTCTTCCTGGTAACTACAAATCTCGCCCATTGGGGGTCTATTGGTTATTATAGACCAATGTTGTGAGGCCTAGGGATGTGTAGAGGACACAGTGATAGAGTAAAGTTGTGTTCAAAACTGTTTTTTTATTTTTTGTGCAATGTGCTATACAGTTGTCCGGCGTCCTGTTCATTCGTAGCGTTTGCCATGCCTTCTCCGCTCAGTCTCCCACTCAAGCTATTTTCAACTCTTTTCGGGTTTAACAATATTACATAAGTCCATCATTCGCAAACGGGTTAAACTCACCAACATCAAAATCGCATCACGATAGTTGTTCCATGTACACTACATATCATGCTTCGGAGTTGAATCAAATATTAACTGCGTATGACAATGTTTGAAGATTCGTTAGGCTTAAGCCCATCGGACACAAACTGGCGTCAAAGCCACCATTACTTCTCTTAGCGTGAAGACAGGAGAAAATCGTGGTGTTCCACAAAGAAACTAATAAGCTAGTGAATGAGATAGGGCGAGGAAGCATCGCATTTGCTACTGCCAAGGCTGGCATAACAATACAGACAATAAAGGTGAAGGGTTTAACAAGCATTATAGCAATACATGCGTTAGTATAAAGAGCTAAGTGAATGATGAAGAATGCGGTAACATGTATAGAGTTGAGTAAACAATACCTTTAGCATTATGGATAAAAGTGGCCATGCTTTGGTCAAAGACTTTACATTGTTGGAATATAAATTCAATCAAGAACACTTTAGTATGCTATCCATCTAGTACCAACTGTTGCGTTGTGGACTGAGGTTACCTCCATGACTAAACAATCATGGAATCATGTAATCTCCCTCCATACCTCCGTCTATACTCTACAAGAGTACGGGGGGGAGTTAATTAGTGTGATGATAGAAGGGGTCAAGTATCGTTCCACACTCCCCCCCCCCTCCCTTTACAAAGGAGCGAGTGTTGAGGGCTCTAAAACCTGGTATTCACAAGCAATAACCTCATATTTGGTTAACTTGGTATTTCAACTGTTAAAAAAGCTATAATCTAAACTAAACACGTAGTTTAAGAAAAATTATTAAACAGAAAAAGTTAATTGTTTTTCTCTTAGTTATCAAAACATTAGCAAAGTAAGTAGAATGGACAAAGACAAAACTTGAGTAACCCCTGGCTACGGGCCAAAGAAGGGTGCAAATACTTAAGATTGTTATTAGAAGAATAGTTAAAGGGGGTTATAGTCATGTGTTAACCCTTGGAGGCATCTGGAGCATCTTGGAATAGCGGCCTAGTTTTCGGATGCAATCGGCGTACATATTCGATATGAATTGTCATATCGGGGCATCTGGTTGTTAATAATCGGGAGAGGGCGTCCTTTACGACAATTCCCTCCACTACTACTTAATGATCACGTACCATTGCTACTTGATTGGACCGTACCTGATCTAATTGGCGATTAACTGCTCATTGGCGTTGTTGGCAAAGGTCCACCCGAAGGTGTCCAGTGTTTCGATGATTCTTGGGAAGAGGGTTCACCATGCTCTAGTGGAACTGAAGCCATTGAGGGAGGAAGCTGATGATTGTACAGTGAGTGCATACTAGGGAACCCAGGGGTTCTACCTAGCCTTGTGCGGGAACTATCACCCGAAGATTGTTCTACATAAGGGGTTAACCCCATGCTCACTGCTCCTCCCACAAAGGCTGCACAACTTTAGCCACCGAGGCGGAAATAATGTATCGCATTGACATCTTCTTCAAATTTGACAAAGGATGTAACGTTTATTCCATCAGTAGTAGGATCATATAGTTGATACCCTCGCCTGTCGTCACCGTATCTATCATTTATTTGTGGTGTGCCAAGCCTGCTCGGTCGCAATATATGATCGATAAACGCGTATGCTAGGTACCCGAGACGTCTCGTTTGGCTAGCGTCAGGGACTATACCTGACCATAATTGGAGTGGTGATACTTCTTCAGGCATGGCCCTAGTGCTTCCATGTGGCTTCCAGGCACACTAATCCCGAAAAGTTTTCAGGGAGACCCGCGTCCTGTAAAAGCACCGTGGTGATTGTTTCTTAGGATCAAATGGCCTTACTCAGACAAGCTGTTCTGCTCGGGCATTCATGGATTGATGTAACAAGGCACTGAACCGTTGTAATGTAGGAACTCTTGATAACTATGCCGACTGGTATATTAAAGCACCATCCATGACGAGTTTACAAAGTGTCAACCTTGTTGGTTTGACGGCGCCAGTTTTCATTTATCAAGATGTCTGTTGCCAGTGATTTGTTGTGTAACATGTGAATAAAAAAAGCTCTGTGTGCCCATATCAACAATCATAAAAAGAACTTTGCTGCCTCCCAAAGCCTCCCCCTGACTTGCCACACATTCGTCTGCAGACCAGATACACATGCGTCGGATGGGACGATGCTCTAAGACTGGCAGGTCACTACCCCGTCACATTTTTGTACTCTAACACACGTCACAGTTGTGAACCTGCTTTGCTTTCCTTTGAATGCACGCCCCAGCAAAATTCCCTTTGCTAACAACGCATTTTAACCACTCTAGACTTAACATGCCCCATCCTCCTTTGAAAGAGGTTCATATCTACCATAATATTGGTGGAAGCAATAGTACCCAACAATCTAAGCTCCCGAGGTCCCTCTATCCTGATCACAAGGGATGACCAAAGGAGTGATGTGGTAGACTTATAATGGTTCCTGGCTATAACCCTCTCATTTGGGCTAAAAGGATAACAATATGTTGACGGAGTATGTCTCCACGCAGTGGTGATGGGGCTATGCCAAAACTTCCACCTTTTGCCTCCATACGCAATGCATCCTTAACAGTATGATCCAAAATGAAATCACATTCGTTATGCACTGGATAACACGGTTGATAGACCTGGGTTTGGTGTTGTCGTATTGGAGATTGAGAGGGAACCACTAACTGATGACTAATAGATACATAAAAGGCAATGGCATTGTGTAACGCAACACACATGTACCGTGCAAAGAATCAACATTAAACTGAGTTGGCAAACTTACGCATCTTATGTCTAATTACTTCATTTAGTTGACACTCTAAGTTAAAAGGCTGATATTAGCTTTTAAGTATTGTGGCAGTGGCAGTACAAGGATGGGGAGAGGAGAGCACATCCAAGGACGTAATTGGATTACCATACAAATACTATATAGGCCTATACCTTTGCTGTCCTCACCTCCCTTGCAACTGTTTCTCCGTATAGATCATATGTCTTGTCTACTGCTAGTTTTACATTGAATAAGATGTGCTCCCTCTCACCATACATAACCAAATTGTAAGGTTTACATCATTACTTGAGTTCTCAGGGTAGACTTTCGGCCACTATTCAAAAGTTGGGATACCAACAACAAATCTTTTGCCAGTCTGGGTACCTCGACTACGTCCTTAAGAATGGTGGGATAAGCTAATTTATTACGGACCTATCAATCTGCCTCCACCCGCCAAAAAAACTATTTGAGTCTAAAGCTACTTTAACCCTAGGACAAGTATTTCTGTCTTATAGACTTGGCCACTTTGATGAGCGTTGCCCCAGAATAAGGAGTTTAGTAATCTATATCCGGATCCCACCCATCACAATGGCTACTCTTATAATAACTGTGGTTGATTATATGTGGGTTACTAGGCTTGTCTGGTTTATCAGCTCCTTGGTGGAGACGAGTCCAATGTCAGTTTCCAGCCCATACGCTGTTAGCATTAGAGAGTTACCTTCTCACCATTGGTTGTCTTGCAGTGTTGCTTTGCTGGCGTCGTTGATTGTACTGTCAGTTAGTTGTATGTTGTTTGAGCTCGGCCTGATCGAGAAGTCACTGGGTTACAGGGTTTTCGCGAGTATGGCTGAACTGTGCGTTTGGTGGGCGAACCCTGTTGCTGCAGCCACTAGCAACATGACCGAACCCATAACATTCTTAACACCTTGGTCCATGTGGCAAGTCTTCTGGATGGATCTAATTGCATTCTCTAGCTGTGTGAGTTGATTTGGACAATAGCATCTGTTACTTGCTGGTTAGGTTGACCACGTCGTGGATTGTTTTGGTATCATTCGTTGCAAGGAGTACCCTGAATTATTATATTTACAGATGGATAGGGTTCTGTTCCTCGACTGTAATTCGTGTGAGAGGGTATATAACGCCTCTGGTCCTCGTTGTTTAGCTTAGACCAAATACAAATATGAACATTACAATGCCACTTTGATATTCAAAATGACCACAGCAAAGTTACAGCTAAGCCTTTAAATGGTGGTAGAATCATCCCTATCTAAGTTAAACAATTTCGGTTGGGATTGATGGAAAAAATAGATCCCTACCTTTCATAAAATTCTAAGCCTGTTCATTTCGGGTTATTAGAGGGCTTGCAAGAGCACTTTCAACACGAAAATCATTCTAACAACCAACTGAAAAAAGCGTTGGCACAAATTAAAGGTGATATTCTTTAAACAAGATTTTGGGGTTCAAGGGTTCCTTATACGTAAAATATGTATGTCACCTTTCCTATTTAAAATTGTGTGCTGAACGTTTTTGCTTCACATTGTGCTTTTGATTTGTTGATGGTTAAGGCTGAATCATTGAATCTATGAAAAAAATTAATAGAACTGTTTTGTGGAAAATTTCATACTTCGTATTTTTGGACAGAACATATTTTCAGGCCCCAGCAACCGTTACCAAGATATATTTAAAAAACTGATTTCGGGTACCATGTTTCCAAGATGGCGGAATTAGCTCAATACGGGGAGCTGATGACTTTTAGTATATGGAACCTGAGACCATTACGAACATCTGTATCAAAAATAGGCTTATTATGAATTTTTCCGCGATTCCACCTAAATTTGGTCTAACTGGACTAATAATTGAGTGAAGGTTTTTTGAGATAAATCAGTAAAAATTAAAATAGCATTCAAAAGGCCCTAGTCCTTGTTAACACCTACGTTTTAAGCAATAAAAGTTGAAAATCGGTTCAGTGGTTCGATATATGAGTGAAAACAAAATTTCCCCCACAAGACGAACAACCACAACAATATTGTAGCCACATTAAAATAACGTTAAAAAGGCCCTAGGTTTTGTTCAAACCTGAGTTTTAAGCTATAAAGTTGAAAATAGGTTCAATGGTTCGACTTCTAGGTGAGAGCAAAATTTCCCCAAGCAGAAGAATATTGTAGTCACATTAAAATAGCGTTCAAAATGTTATGGTCATTGTTAATACCTACATTTTAAGCTACAAAAATTGTAAATGCGATCTCTAGGTGAGAGCAAAGTATCCCCAACAAGAAGAAGAAGAACAACCAGAATATTGTAGGCATATTAAAATAACGTTAAAACGCTCCAGGCCTTGTTCATACCTACGTTTTAACCTACACAAGTTGAAAATCTTTCTTTTGATCTCTAGGTGAGAGCAAAATTTCCCCAACAAGGAGACGAAGAATAATAACAAGAATACTGTAGTCACATGAAAATATTGTTCAAAAGGCCTATGACTTGTTCATACCTATGATTTAAGCTATAAAGTTGAAAATCGGTTCATTGGCTCGATTTCTAGGCGAGAGCGAAATTTCCCCAAGAAAAGGAAGAATATTGCAAGTCACATTAAAATAGCCTTCAAAATGTTATGGTCATTGTTAATACCTACATTTTAAGCTACAAAAATTGAAAATCGGTTATCTGGTGCGATCTCTAGGTGAAAGCTAATTTTCCCCAACAAAAAAAAACAAGAAAATTGTAGTCATATTCAAATAGCGTTCAGAAGGTCTTAGGTCTTGTTCATACATGTGTTTTAAGCTATAAAAGTTGAAAGTCGGTTCATTGGTTCGATCTCCAGATAAGGGCAAAGTTCCCCAACAACAACAACAACAATGGCTGAACTGTAGTTATTAAAATTTGTAATGCTGCGAATACTTATGACACGACCCCACATACGGAATTTCGTTGGTATATGTCAATTCACGGGGAGACTATTGGGTTTCAGAGTTTTACGTTTAATATAGAAGTTCGTGTTGAAGCCTAGAGTTCGAACCAATAAACCAAATTTTAAGTTTTATACCTTAAAACTCGTTAACTAAAGTGAAAAACGCTTAAGCATATAAAATACGAATGTAAATATTAAAAAAAAACCTCAGGATTGTATAGAGAAATACAAAGTAGCTTATACACATTGAGAGAATAAGTTATGTGTGTAGGATTCGTAATCACAACAAGCAATGCGAATTCCTAAGCAGAATGCTACGTTTAGTGCAATTCAAAAAATCATTAAACAAACATTTAGCATTCATGACTGTGGGGAACCGTATTAATTCAGTGAAAGATGTTTACACTTGTAGTCGTATCTTCATAAGAATTACATTTACGTCCGATATAACAATTAAATTACTGCATCACCAAAACACGACACGGAGATCGCCATTGTTTTGCTGGAACGCTCAGAAATTAATGCCGACAGATGTCACTTTTCGATTTCGACTCGCAGCCGATTGAAATAGCTGTATTGACTGTGAGGGGCTCAAGCGTCTGACGGCCTTAGCTGGCCGGCAGTGTAGTGGCCAACTAAGGCCGTCAGACGCATGAGCTCCTCACAGTCAATACAGCTATCTCAATCTGCTGCGAGTCGAAATTGAAGAGATCCGTCTGTCGGCATTAATTTCTGCGCATTCCAGCAAAACAATGGCGACCTCCGTATCGTGTTTTGATGATGCAGTAATTAAATTGTTATATCGGACGTACGTAATGTATTCTTACCGCAATTCTTGTGTTTAGTTATTGTGTAAGTGATCCAAAAGTCAAACATGCATGTCAAAATGGATGTAATTGCCCTTTAATATTCTTGAAAGCAGCCTTAAACTGTTTTTGATATGTGGCTGCACCGATTTACATTATACTGATACAAATAGAATTTTTTTGCGAACAATGGCAGGTTTGCACAAAGTTGCTTACAGCTTAGTTAATATTTTGTGTTTTTGGTGAGGTCTACTGCGAAAACTGGAGGAAAGTTTAAGGAATGAATACCAAATTAGTAGCAAAAGACCCTTAAGCGCATAAAGTACGACTGTAAACTATAAAAAAAAAAAGAACTTAAGGCACTAAAGGAACAGCTACAAGAGAAACATATATGCCACCAGGGTCGCACTAATCGTGTAAAAAGAAGCTCCAGCTTTTTTTTTTTTTTTGGGACGCTGGTGATTCTTTTACACGTGAGCTGGTTGCTTACATGTAATTTGTTGTGTCTGTTCCTCCAGAGCGTTACGTTTTTTTTTTTTTTTTTTTATATAGTTTACAGCCGTACTCTATAGGTTTAAGCGTCTTTTGCTACTAATTTTGGCATTCATTCCTTACACTTTTCTCCAGTTTTTGCAGTAGACCTCGCTAAAAACACAAAATATTTCCTAAGATCCAAACAACTTTGTGCAAACCTGACATTGTTCACACAAAAAAGTCTCTTTGCATCAGTATAATGTACATCGGGGCAGCCACATATCAAGAACAGTTTAAGACTGGTTTCAAGAATATTAAACTAATCATGATCTGCACAACCATAAAATGTAATACTTAATGAAGATATGTATTACGCAAGTGTAAATTATGTAGTTCATCTCAGTCGCGAATGCTAAATGTCAGTTCAATCATTTTTGAATTGCATTAAACCTAAAACCTAGCGA